>CAUYPK010023402.1:0-56966 GCA_963574355.1 Loris lydekkerianus
TCCCTGTCTTAGGTTGACTGAATGCAGAGTGATCTTACCCGTCTTTGGGTACTATGAATGTAATCCACCATGCAGCCTCTCCATATCCTGTCTTAGGTTGTCCCCGCATTGGGAATCTTACCCGTCATTGGTGCTATGGAGGGCAGTGAAGAATAATAGTTAGATTCTTGGTTAATGAGCCAGTGATATTGGACCTTGACCTGATTTAACTGCCTCTAACCTTTTTTTTGGGATACAGGGCCAAATTTTTATTCATTCCTTCAGTTATGTTGTCTACCTTTTCCCTTTTGGCTGAATTTTCTTTCAAAAATTAAAATCACATCTCTAGTATTCGACAAGTCTTTTATGACCCTTGTGTGTGAATGACTGGGGCTCAACTTTAATAAAGAGGTGGGAACCTGCAACCTTGGGGCCACATGTGGCCTTCTGGGTCCTTGAATGTGGCTTTTTGGCCAAATCCAAATTTTAAAGAACAAATTCTTTTAATAAAGAAATTTGGATCTAGGAACCACAGTTGGGGATCTGGAGGTCCACATGAGACCTGCAAGTCCTTTTCTCTACCCAAAAGAATCCTACCTTTTATGCCTAATAACTATGTCACTTTTGACAAGTTACTAAATTGCCTAATGTCTCGCTATGAAACTCTTGGGTTCCAGATGTGTTTCAGAATTTAGACTAGCTCGAATTTTAGAGAGGTAATAGAATGGTCATCATGTAACACCCCCAGCAATGTCTGGCACAACAACTTATAACCAAAGACCTTAGTATTTATGCATTTATACACATGAATATTCACATTTAAGTGAATAAATAGCATAAGTAGGTATTTCTTCAAAATTAATTAGCTACAAACTTGAAAAGTCTTTTATTTTAAAAATAATTTGGATTTGGACTTGCAAATACAAAAGGAAATGTAGACACTTATTGCCAATCTCAGACTTCAGGTATAGAGTAAGTGAGATGACACATTTAAAGAATTTGCACCAGTGCCTGGCACATGGTAGACACTCATTACTCTGGAACTATCGTGATTATTGTTACTTTTCTTTCAAGGTTCCATTTAAAGTCCTTCCAGTCAATCAGAGTTTATTCTGTAATCCTTGTAAGACCATTGAGATAATGTTGTGTTTTGCCTATTTGTATGATTAGTTTTTATATATTTGTTTCCACCTACATCCCCACAGTAAAATATTTGATAGCAAAAGTATTTTCTAAGATTTCCATATTCACACCACATCCACGGCTACATTCCATAGCACCTCTTTCTTTCTTCTTCTCACTGGAGTTTTCTTCCACTTCCAGTGAACAAAACCATTAAGATTCTAGGTTTGTAGGAAATTTCTTTTTATTCAGAGGAATTGTGACTTTTCTCTATTTTGCCCTTTACAAGCAGAAATTTTTCCTTAATCTATAGTGGATCCAAAAATCCCTTCTTGGAACAGGATCTTTGGTTCTAGGGGTGAGCTCAGTGCCCCTAGAATGTAAATGGCTTTCAGGCTTGACTTAGGTAATACCATTTTTAATATCTTTCATAGATACTTCTTTTGTTTCAATTAAATAAAATTTGAAGAAACAGTGATAAGGACTTAAAAATTATTTTAGATCAGTTCTAATAGAAAAGTTGTTTAATTTTTTTTTATTGTTTGGGATTCATTGATGGTACAAAGATTAGGTTTCATTGGTTGTATTTGTTAGGTAAAGTCCCTCTTAGAATTGTGTCTTGTCCCCAAGAGGTGTGCCATATAGTGTGACCCCCTATGTTCCTCCCTGCTCCACTCTCCTGGCTCCCTCATGTCCCTAACCCCCCACCTTGTATTAGATCACTTACTGTCTTCACATTAGAAGTGAATACCGTGGATTCTTGTTTCTCCATTTTTGTGACTTTACTAGGAAGGTGTTCTGGGTTAATACAAAAGACGTAAAGTTAATAAAGTTTATTTATTCTTAGTTCAGAATGTAAGATGTGACATTTCATTTTCATAATACGTTTATGTGAACTTAAACTGTGATTGTCTAATATATTTTTAAACATCAGTTGGTTTTTGGCATTACCCTAAAAGATTCTAACTTGGTTTCACAACTCAATGTACAGAACTCAATGTACAGAACTCTTACGTGTACATAATATACCTCCAAAATTTTTTGAAATTTTTGCTAGAAGGCTTTAAGAACTTTTTGAGAGTAATTAGATTCAGAAAGTAACAAAACTAACGATGAATTTATAACATACGGATTACTTGAAAAAACATCTGATTCATTGGATTTGTTATAATGAAGCGAAAATTGAAAATCAATGGAGTTAGAAAGGAAGGTAATATGAAGAGAGATGAAGATGAAGTTAAACTGAAATTATAAAAGGGACTAATATGGTTGGTAACTACTACTGTCTTGTTTTTATTAATACTACATATTTGTTAGCTCCCCCAAATTTGCATAATGATGTCATTAACTGATAATGCTGAATTGATCTTGGAGAAACTGTCTATGAGGAAACATCACTTGGTGTTCTTTACTAAGTTCTAATATATAGACACTTATGATAGCTCAATAGCAATTTTGCAAAGGAGCTGGGTACCCTGGCTCATACCTGTAATTTCAGTGACTCAGGAGGCTAAAGGAGGAAAACTTGAATGCAGGAGTTTGAGGCTACCATGAGCCGTGATCATGTCACTGCTCTCTAACCTGGATAACAGAATTAGATCTCACCCAGAAAGAAAGCGATACAGAGAAAGAAAGATATAAACTTTGCAGGAATAAATCTTTTGCAGGAAGATTCTGAAAAATCTTAGGAGGTGTATGGAAATCTTAGGAAAATAAAATTGAGAGAGAAAATTGATGACATTCTGAAGGAGTGAACATATTACATAGAATTTATTGTTTTTAAATTTTCATTACTTATAAGCTGAACTTTCCCAGACTCCATCCTTTAAAATATGACATCCACAAAAAATGGAGGTCTAGAATCTTTTGTGATAACATAGATGTAACTGGAAATCATTCTTCTAAGTGAAATATCGCAAGAATGGAGAAACGAACGCATTCACTCAATGCTAAATTGGACCCCTCCAAACAACACTTTAGTGCACATGTGGAAGGAACTCTCAGCAACAGTCAAGCTGGGGGCGGGCGGGAGGAGGGATGGGCAAAATCACACCTACTGTGTACAGTTCCCACTATCTGGGTGAGGGGCACACTTACAACTTTGACTCATTCTGTACAAAAACAAAATATATAAACAAAACATGTATACTCCCTAATACTCTGAAGTAAAAAAAAAAAAAAAAAAAAATTTAAAAATGACCTTTACAGTAACAGTAAAGATAATAGCATTGGTTTCCAGAATACCTCTGTTTCTTACTGTAAACCATGCATGGTAGCTCCAAATTCATTTCTCAACTAAAATCACAGTCTGTAAAATTTAAAGAATTCTCTTCATGGTCAATTTCTACATGCTGAAAAGAATAAGAGACTAAGTTTTATTTGTCATAATATGGAAATTCTATTTTGTAATTTTGTTATATGCTCATTTTTTTAATGAAGACTTCAACTAAAAAAGGAGATAAAATGTTCACCCTTTCGGCAATGACTTTTCTCAGTAATCTGCTCTATACAGAAATTATTGACTTCATTGTTTCAGTGCCAATAATTGCAACTTACATAATAAGATATGTACTATTTGGATTCTGTGTGAAAATACTATCCAGAGAAATGCATTTAATTTTTTAGAAAAATTTGATGAGTTTTCTTTTAAAATGTTTTTAATAATATAATAGAAAAAAATAGACTTAAAGAGAATACTTCAACTAGTAGCATAAGGCAGAGTTTCAAAGAAGAAAAGTTAATGCAGAGACTTTTTTTTTATATTTTGTATGTTGATAAAAAGAGAAAAGGAAGGAAATGTAGAAACACGAGTCTTTAGTAGTAAATATCTTTAAAAATTGCTCTCTGAATTTCCTTGTTGCCCTATCGTGAACTATTATGTTTTTCCATGTTAAAATGCTCGCTGTTATTTATAGGATATTAAGGGTAAATGGTGTTCTTCAAAAATCATAGTTGCTTCAAGCAAAAATATAACATTAATGAGAACTATGTGGAATAATGGCAGATCTAAATCATGACCAAAATAATGCCATTATCATGTTCGTAATTGTTGCAGGTCATTTTTGGAAACTGTACAATTGTCTTACCTGAGCTTTGGACATCTATGGTTTCTCTTATCTAAATGCAGCTGTCATATTACACAAATGCAGAAAAAAATTGAAGTTATATAATATCGTAGATCTAAAACTACACGTATATATTGGCATGACCAGTTTTATCTTTTGTAAAGAATGAAAATGGGATTTTTAGTATGCTAAGGATGGTCAGGTGAACCTAGGAAAGATGTATTTTTTCTATTCTACGTATTTATCTGATACTTAATGTGCTCTATTCAAAGCCAAGAACTCCTAAAGGTATCTATTTTTAAGTCAGTCATCACAGCTTCATATACTTAAGAAAATATTCCCTAATTGAATTTCAAATCTTGAGCTGAATTTAGTAATGAACATAGTTTAGTGATTGCATATAGTTTATTATTCAGAGTTTTCCACACAAATCTATGCATAGCTTCTTTTTTAAAAAAAATTTTGTTTTAGCATGAAATATGAACAGCTGAACAAATGAATGATAAAATTGCTTACCTAGAAAGAATGGAAATCTTTGCCTTAGAAGTAGCGATGTGAAAATAGTCTGTATGACATTCCACTAGCTGTCCTTCTGCCCAGTGAATTACAACACTATTTTACAGATTAGTTTGATAAAAGGCCTGGGGAGCTGCCTAACATGTCCACCTAGTTTCTGAATGTCTTGTCCTCCAATCAAACCAGCTCATAGATGTCCATTAATGTGCTACAGAAAGGGATGTAGATCAGTTGAGGGTATATATAGGGAAAAGTTATTTCAGAAAATGTTATTTTTTTATAAAAATCTTTTTTGACTGTGCTTCTCTCCCACTTAAACACCTCCAGGGTAAAAACTGTTTTTTATTTATATCTGTTCAGAGTCTTGTCTATAAAGGATCCTTTCTTTATAAATGCCATGGAATAAAATTAGACATTAGAAGCAATATGAGCCTTTCATTTCTGTTGCCTTCAGGGTTAAGGCAAAGCTCATGGGATAAGTCTTGGATTTTTGTTTGTCTGCTGTGTTTGTTTTTATAAATGAACTGTTGTGTAATAGAAAGAGAGAAAGAAAGAAAGCATCGTAGTAAGAATTAGAAGTTGCTAAGTTGGCCAGTCCTTCCATTTCAGCTTAGCATTGAAGGTCCTTCCCACTATTCTTTGACATATGATTCGGTTGGTATGAAACGCTCACCAGTTTTATATATATATATATATATATATTTACATATATCGTTCTAGATGCATGAAAAATTATTTTCTTCCTTTTCTACCTAAAAAATATCTGCTGGTCCTCCAACACTCTGAGATCTCTTTTGAGACATCTTCTCTTGCTCCTTCAGGCAGAGTTGATTGTATTTTGGGGAGTGATACATATCTATATCATGACACTCTTCACATCGACTTACCAATATTAATTCACATACATGTCCTCTCTGAGAGTACATTGTCAGCTTACAGCAAAGATTATTTCTTACTCATTTCTATATTCCCAACACCTTTTGGAATGATTTTCGTAGTTGACATTCTATGAAATACTGATTGATCTTTGTAAGCATTGAACAAGTCTTTTAAAACAATGACAATAATGTAATATATTTACAGTGAAATGATATATGATACCAAACAGTAATTTGTGCTCTCTGTTGTCTTATTTTTCTCCATAAAAGTAAATAACAAAAATGAAAAAAAAAGCAGAGCACCAAATTTAGAAGGGAAATGAGATGTGTTTAAAACTTATTAATTTGAATAACCTAAATGGAATTTCCACAGTAGTATGAATAGTATATGAAGATAAATTAAAATTATAACAGATTTTTATAAACTCTTTCTCAATTTTTCTGGACATTAGGATTAGGGGAAAAAAATTAAAGGACAGTTTAAGTGTACAGTGAATAAATAAATGAATGGCTTAAGCCCAAATATTGTTGGCGACATTCTTAAGTCACATCTGTTAACACCAGTGTGGGAACTGACACTCAGATCACAAAGTCAAGTCAAAAGTAGAATCCTTGCTTTTGAAATGCTGTCACTTCCATTTTAAACTTTTACTATCAAGTAATTTTAGACCTACAGAAAAGTTACGTAAATGCCATAGAATCACATATATCTTTAGCATAGGTTTCCCCTAATGATAACACCATACATGAGTATAGTATGGTTATCAAAGCCAGGAAGTGAGTATAAATTTGTTGCAGGGTCTACATCTCAATATTTTATAGTGTTTTTTAGTATTTTTATGACCTTGACACTTTTGTTTAGTATTGGTCAATTGTGTAGAATTTCCCTCGATTTGAATTTGACCAGTGTTTTCTCACAAGTACTCTGAAGCTCTGTGTTTGGGGAAGAATAACTGAATTGCCCTGCTCAATGCACCATCTCGGGGGTACACTTTGTCAGTCTGTCTTATTACTGATGATGCCCAACATACCTCATCAGGGATAATGTTAACCTTTAGCACTTGAATAAGGTGGCGCCTCTCAGATTTTTCCATATCAGGTTATATTTTTTCTCCTTATAATTAATATACACCTTGGACAAGATACGTTTATACTATGCAAATATATTCCTTATCTTCAACTTTTCACCCACTGATTTTAACATTAAATGGTAGATGTTTACTGATTATCACTATTGTGTTTGCTTAATGTGATTTTACACATACGTGTCCTTCATTCCTTCTATATTTATTAATTGGATTCCTCTAATTAATAAATTAGATGCTCCTCGCTCATTTGCCTGTTTATTCAATTATATATTTATAACAGTGTGCACACATAGATATGGATTTATTTGAGGGGCTGTGGTGCAATATTGTCATCATATATTTTATTGTCCAAATTACTCTAGCTTTGGCAATTGGAGTTTTTTCAGGCTGGCTTCAGTGTTCACTGGATGTATGCATATGCCTCCATTCTTTTTCTAGCACTTTCTTATTTTGTGACATCACAAAATATGCTAGACTCATCATGTGTTTTTTCTGCCCAAACCTGAAATAGCCACTTCTTTAAGGAATTCTGATTTCCTTTACTGGAAAATGATATTTAGAAACAAAAATCTGGGTTCTAAACATACTTATTGCTATAAAAGTGGTATGTCTGGGAGGCCTTCTTAATGGATAGAATGAGGGAATCTATGTATTTATACTAATCCGTGGACAAATACTCATCTGTATTTATTTCTATATTTCTCTAAAAATTTATTAACAAACAAGAATTAATAGTAGTATCCCTGATTTCAATCTAAGGGGATAGGGTTCATTCTAATCTCCCTCCTTTTCTTCTTTGTATTTTTTTCTAACAGTGAAACATTTGGCTCCCATTATCTATAATATATTTACTTATTTTCTCAACCCTGGTACATGCATCAGATATTTACCAAACTGGTAATCCTACCCCCTGTGAGAAACAGATTTACTAATCAGATTAAGGTAAAAGGATAGTTATTTTTTGCCGAATAGTATCTCAAAACAATTATCTCCCAAATTACTTTGATTTGTTATTCTCATCTCCATCCCATTCAGTGTGGGTACATCCTTCATTTAAGATATTACTAAGTTCATTTGTTGCTGATATCTCAGTTCATTTTGAATTTTTATTAATTTTTGGGAAGGGGGCGTATGTGCAAATTGCTCTGGTTCTAAGATGTAACACTATATTAAAAAGTAATTCCTAGAAAGTGTTGCTCCCTGTACATTCTCTCTTTCATGTTCCCTTTTCCCTTTTCTTCCCAGTCTTGCCTTTCCCACTTTTTCTTTAACTTTGTGTTTTGTGTTGTCCTTCTGTATTTTTTCCTGCATAAAGGCAACTACAATAGCATATTTGTGATTTGCTTTATCCAGCTGACAGATTATTCTGGAAACCATTTCTGATCATTCATAGAGATCTTCCTTTTTTTAATTTTATTTTTTATTTATTAAATCATAGCTGTGTACATTAATGTGATCATGAGACACCATACACTGGTTTTATAGACCGTTTGGCACATTTTCATCACACTGGTTAACATAGCCTTCCTGGCATTTTCTTAGTTATTGTGTTAAGACATTTATATTCTACATTTAGTAAGTTTCACATATACCCTTGTAAGATGCACCGCAGGTGTAATCCACCAATCACTTCCTTCTTTTTTTTTAACAGCTGCACATTACTCTGTCATGTTGATTTAATACAACATAGTCATAAGTAAGATGTTTGGACTAACTATGACCCGTGTATTTGATGGTGGTACCATAAAAGCCCCATAGAGCTGAAAAATGTCTAGAACCCGGTGGCTTTGTAGCCATGAAAATGTCATAGCACAAAGCATTATTCAACTGCTTGTGGTGATTCTTGTGTGAGCCTACTCTGTCACCCGTCCTCTAAACGCATAGCACATACAATTATGTGTGGTACAGAGCATTTGATAATGGCAATAAACAGCTATGTTACTGGCTTATACATTCACTGAGCTGTATTTTAATCATTATTTTAGAGTGTACTCCTTCTAGAAAGGTTATATATATAGAAAGGTTAACTGTAAAACAGTCTCAGGTGGGTCAGGAGGCATTCCAGAAGAAGGCATTGTTGCCTATCACAGGAAATGGCGCCTCTGAGTGGGCTACTGCCCCCAAAGACCTTCCAGTGGGACAGAATGTAGCGGAGGAAGGCAATGAGAATGTTACTCCTGACTTTGTTTAGGGCCTCATTAATGTGTGCATTTGTGTCTTAGTTTTCAACAAAAACATTTAAAGAGAAAAAAAGAAAATTAAAATAGAAAAAAGCTTATAGAATAAGCATATAAAGAAAATATTTTCAGCTTGGCGCCCATAGCTCAGTGAGTAGGGCGCCAGGCACATACACCAAAGCTGGTAGGTTCGAGCCCGGCCGGACCTGCTAAATGACAACTGCAACTAAAAATGATAACAATGACAACTGCAACTAAAAAATAGCCAGGCGTTGTGGTGGGTGCCTGTAGTCCCAGCTACTCGATAGTCTTGAGGCAAGAGAATCGCTTGGGCCCAACAGTTTGAGTTTGTTGTGAGCTGTGACACCATGGCACTCCACCGAAGGTGACATAGTGAGACTGTCTCAAAAAAAAGAAAAGAAAATATTTCCATATAGCTATACGGTGTGTTTCTGTTTTAAGCTAAGTGTTACATAAAGAGACGACAGTAAGCTAAGGCTAATTTATTATTCAAGATAGACATTTTAGTGGATAAGTGCGCCATGTTTGTGAAGTCTGTAGTAGCATGCAGGAATGTTCTAGGTGCCCACATACACTCAGCACTCACGAATTCACCCAGTGCAGCTTTCAGTCTGGCAGGGCAGGCTCCGCTAATGCTAAGCACCCTTCCTCTACAGGTGTGCCATTATTTTTAATCTTATATGTCATGTCTATTCTTTTCATCTTTAAGAGAACATGCTGACAGTTGCCTTTTAAAGCTAAATATGGATCAATGCAGAAAGACACATTATAATAACTTGTTCTCAGTTTGTTTTTTCATCTTTTTCAAATTTGTATAAATTTAAGGAGTGAAAATGCAATTTTGTTACATGGCTATATTGTGAAGTGGTAAAGTCTGGGCTTTTAGTGTATCTATCACCCAAATAATATACATTGTAACCATTAAGTGATTTCTCATAGTCTGCTCCTCTCCCACTCCCCGCTCTTCCGAGTCTCCAGGGTCCATCACGCCACATCCTCTGTATATTTTATACCCTAATTGTATTGTACCTTTTCTGTATAAGTTATGTTTAGACACACAATACCACTGTGTTGCAATTCCCTGCCATATTTAGTACAGTAGCATGCTGTTTAGGTTTGTAGACTAGGAGTAGCAGGCCAGGCCATTCCAGGTCTGCATAAGTACTCAAGTTTGATGTTCACACACTGAAGTCTCATAAAGATACGTTTCTCAGAAACTTTTTTTCCAATAAGCAACACGTGACTGTATAGTCAGTAACTTTTCAGTGCATGATCATTTTTTTTTCCCCAATATTTTACAGCTAAAAATAATGCTGCAAAGATAAACCTTGTGCTATTTTCTAATTGTTGGAAGTATCTTTGGGGTAAAGTCTTAGAGGTGGGATTGCTAGACTGATGGTGATTGTATATATGGTGGTGTTAGATGTTGCCCAATTTCTTTCCCAAAGGAACAGAAAAATTTGTATTTGAACCAATCATGTGTTGCAGTTCCTGTTTCTCCACACCTTCATAGACGGAATGTCCTATCATTAATTTTTATCAGTCTGAGAATTGAGAAATGATATCTTAGTGTTTTAATTTGCATGCCACTGATCATGACTGAATTAAAATGTTTTTAATTTTTTCCAACTTTTATATGTCTCATGTTTGTTCCTCAATTTTTAAGAGTTCTTGGTATATTGTAAATATTAGTCCTTAGTCTATGGTAAATATTGGGAATGTTTTCTCTAAGTTTTTCAAAAGCTGTATTTTAACTTTGCAAATTTCATCCTGTAGATTTTTACATTTTTCATGTAGCCAAATTTATCGATCTTTCCTTTTATCAATTCTGCATTTTGATTTACATTTAGAAATCCTTTTGTTAATCCACAGTTCATATTCATTCATATTTTCTGGTAGTTGGGTTGTTTCATTTTTACATTAAGATCCCTAATTTATTTGGAGTTTATTTTGTTATATACTATGAGATATGGTTCTAATTTTATCCTTTCCTGAATGGTTATACAGTTGTTCCAGTTTCATTTGTTAAAAAGCTTATCTTTACCCCAGGGCTTTAAAATGTCACCAGTTACTTGCCAAATTTCAATATATACCAGAGTTTATGTCTGGACTCTGTATTCTAGGTTTTTATTTATTTATTTTTTTTTTAGGTCATCTATTTATGTGCCAATACTAAGGTTTTAAGGTCCAGTAGTGCTTTGTTTTCCCTTGGCATTTTTCTTCTTTCGTGTTTTCTTGGATGTTTTTCTCATGCTTCCTTTCAATATAAACTTTTGTATTAACCTAACTCCATAAAATAGCTTGGTGGTGTTTTCATTGTGTTTCGCTAACTTTATAAATTTACTTAGGAAGAGTAGATATCTTTGTAATGTTGACTTGTCTTAGTCAAGAACAGGGTATGTCTTTCTATTTATTCAAGGCTACCATTATATCTTTAAGGAGCATTAAAATTAATTACCATCTAAATCTTAATTCCTAAATATTTAATCTTTTGCTATTGTAAAAGGATTTATCTATTATTATTCCCTTTATTATATCCCAATAGCTATTCATTCATCTGAATTTTAAAGCTACTTACTTTTGTATGTTAAGAATGTATTATGCCACTTACTGTATTCTTTAAGTGAGTTTGCTTTATCATTGATTCTCTGGAATTTTCCTGTAGACTGTCAGGTCATCTGCAAATAGAGATAGTGTTTCTTGTACTTTACCTATTCTTATCCCACTAGTATATTTCTGTATCATGCAATTGTATTAGCCAATATTTCACATACATTGTTGAATTGTAGTAGCATAAATAGTGCCCTTTTACCTTGTTCCCAATTTTTGTGGAAATGCTTTTACTGTTTCTAATTTTTTTTTTTTGGAGACAAACTATCACTTCGTTGCCCTCAGTAGAGTGTGGTATCACAGCTCACAGCAACCTCACACTCTGGTGCTTAAATAATTATCTTGCCTCAGCCTCCTGAGTAGCTGGGACTACAGGCACCAGCCATAACACCAGGCTATTTTTAGAGATGGGGTCTCGCTCTGGCTAGGCTGGTCTTGAACTCTGAGCTCAGGCAATCCACCTGCCTCGGCCTCCAAAAGTGCTGGGATTGCAGACGTGAGCCACTGTGCTGGGATTGCAGACGTGAGCCACTGTGCTTCTACTGTTTTCTCATTCAATATAATATTGGCTATTGTGCTAAGATATATATTGGTTCTGGAAAAAATGTATATATGTGTATCCCTTCATTTCTATGTTCTTGAGTATTTTTTTATTATAAATGGTAGTTTATTTTTTCAAAGATGTTTTCATGACATAATGTGTGATAATATAGATTTTCTAATACTGAAGTGATCTTAAGTTTCTGGAGAAAATCCTGTTTGGTCATGGTCCATTGTGTTTTTAATGTTATTGGTTTTTGTTTACAAAATGTTTTGTTTTGTTTTTTATAAAATTTTTTTAGTATTCTGGAATTAATATTTATGAGCAATGTTTTTTGTTTTCTTTGTTATAATGTTTTAATTTTTGTGTATCACTTTTATACTAGTTTTATAAAGAAATCATAAAATCTTAATTCCCTTTCAGTACACTGTAATAATTGCTAGAACCTTTAGACTCTATGGTTGTTGAAAGTAATTAAAATTCCCCCCATGAAACCTTCTGGGCCTGGTGCTTTTCTGTGAAGTAATTCTTTAATAGCCTTTTGTGGGTTTTTTTGTTTGTTTTTTCTTTGTATGTGTGTGTAAATTGATCTGTCAAGATTTATAAGTGATATGAAGTCACTTTGTTAATATTGATTTCCCTATGAAAACTATCTAGCTTTCCAAATTTATTTAAATGGAGCTCTGCCAAGCAGTCCTGTGCATGTGTGCACATTTTTTAATTTCTTTGGCTTTAAAGGTCATTCCTTTTTTGTCATTTTTTATTTTATGTATACATTCTTGCTGCTTTTTCTTGATCTAGTTAGCTAGTAGTTTTTGTTTCATTTTCTTTATGAAACAGGATTTTAATATAGTAATTGATAGATAGTTTTTGACTTTCTCATTCTCTGATCATGTTCTTTTACATTTTTATTATTTCCTTTGTTACACTGCTTTAGTTTTGTTTCCCTTTTAGCTCCTTTTCAAGCTTTCTAAGAATGGAATTTAATTCATTACTTCTTAGTTAATACATCTTGACTGTGAATCATATTGAGAGCTTATTAAAAATGCAGTTGTGGGTAGCACCTGTGGCTTAAAGGAGTAGGGATCTGGCCCCATATACCAGAGGTGGTGGGTTCAGACTTGGCCCTGGGCCAAAAACTGCAAAAAAAAAAAAAAAAAATGCAATTGGGTAGGCCCTTTCACTAAAATTTTGATTTAGTGTGTCTGGATGTATCCCGAGATACAGAAGCAAAAAATGTATACACTGGGAAAACCACTGATGCTGCGTTAGAATTTTGCAAGTGTCCCTCTTAAGCAGTGATGAATTTTTCACCTAATCACTTCATGATTCAGACACATTCAAGCCTGTTATGGTGCTTTGCTGGTAAAAGTCCTCCTTCTAGACCTGCAGTATTTTAACTGAATGATCATGACACACATTCAGCCGTTTAAAACTTGCTTAGGTTGGTAACAGGCAATAACAAGACTCTCCCTTAGAGAAAATACAATGATTTCCTAAATCTATTACTTTCATCATCCCAGGCAAGAGAAGTCAGTGGAGCTGTAGTAACATCTGAACTAATGTTTTTAAATCAAACTGAAAGATATAGTTATTTAACATATTTTTCCACAATAACTTAAACAAAACAAATTTCTGGATGCATGAAATATCTGGACATTTAATGAAGACTGGTTGACAGGAAAATACAAAGTACATGAAAAGAGTATATTTGGAGAATTGAATAAAATACTACAATCATTGAACTCATTTAAGCAAAGAAATAATAGAATAGAATATTAGAAATAGAAATAATAGAAGCAAAGCTCTGATACTTAGAGGTTTTCCTAGATGTTGAATCTACTAATACCACTTCAGAAGGTCAGGTGGGGCAAAAAAGTCTTTGTTCTGAAGACTTTTTTAGTTTAGTGTTTATTAAAGCCAGTGTTTCTTCTGAATCTAGTTTATACACTTGTTAGACTGAAGACTCATCAAGTAACTGAAAAAACTTGACAAAGTCAAACTATTCCTATAACTCCTATAATTCTCCACAAAACCCAAAGGAGAAGAAAGGGTAATTTCACTGCATAGGTGGCATTTGGTTTGTAGTTTCTCAGGTAAGCTGCTAAGTGAATTATTTATCATCTCCTTCGATTGTAAAACATAGATGCAGTGTAATAATTCAGAGGTTATTTATATATCCGTTAAAGCTGATACTCTGTCTTTCACATTGGCTTTTGTTTCTACAAAATTATTCTGGTGTAGCTAGAGTGGGAGCCTTAAAGGTTTGGTCTGATATCGTCAGTGGTGAGATAGAGGCGTGATGTAAAGGGATGTTCTTCCTCGCGCTATCAATGTGAATCTCTGAGATGACGGGACACTGGGAGCAAAGTTCAAATCTGTGCTAACTTCCCAGGCCAAGATTTCTCTATAAACTAAGTTTCAATTTAAATAAAAATATAACCCTGATTCCCCTTCATAATGTGTATAAATATCTAGAGCCTCCTTTTTCCTTATTTCAGAGTTCCACACTTTTTGCTATTACAGACAAAGCAAAAATTGGTAGAATTAGACTAATTTGATAAATGGTCAAATCATTATTGCTCTGGTGCAGGACAGAGTTGGAATTTATCAATGAGTCGTTTTCCAGTTTCTGGTAATGTTTTTGTTTCCTGAACCCTCTGCTGATATTCCCGCACCTTCCACAGCTACTCTGGAAGAGTTAGCAAAATGGTTCTGGAGTGAGGGAAGTACCTTGATTCATTTAAGTAATGCAAATCTTATCAATTTCTACTTCAATTCAGAAAAGAAAGAATGCCAAAAGATCATTTGTTGCAGGTATTAATATTAAAAAAAGGAAAAGCTACAAGCTTTTTCCATATTTTGAAATGATATGAAATAACTGACCACTATTTGTTGTACTTCCTTACTATAAATAAGACTAAAGGAGGACCAGGAAAACTATTTTATTTAAGAGGTAATAATGCATCTCTATATTTTTATAAAGCATAAATGTTTTGTTATTCAACAGATGCATTATAGGTATATACATTTAACACATTTGCATTCATTTCAGAGTTTTAAATGTGTCAAAAATGCCCTGCTACCTTGCTCTGGAGTTAGAACTAGTGAACAGTTATTTGCACAATACTGCAAAGTGTTGATCTGGGGCAATTTTATTATTATCAGATCTTAGTTCAAAGATGGCAGATACTGTAGCTAAAATAACATCGTACACATTTTTAGAAATTCTTTTATGTAAAGCAGTAATTATTTTGAACTGCACTTGGTGCAAAGTTTCAGTAGGAGAGGGTGGTTAGACTCATTGTTTCTTTTAGAAATAAATCTTGTAGGCAGGAACATACTAAATACAATTTTAAGCAAATTTGGAACTAAACTTGATTGTGTACAATTAATATGTTTTTACATAGTCTACTGGAATATATATGTGTGTATATATATATATATATAGCATATATAATATAATCATTTTTGAAACATTAGTTTGGTTTGTAGATGTTCCAAATTTATAAAAAGCAGTATCTCAGAGAGATAGTTTTAGAATTTTTCATTTTACTGTGGAAGTAAAAGAAAAATTGGATGAGTCTAAGTTCTGCTGTCATGATACATAATTAGTTACGTGATTGTAATCATAATTCTAAGAATAGTAAGGTAGCATTTACCATGTGTTCAATATTTACTTTGTGCCAGGCATGCTGCTGCTGTACACTGTACATTGACGATGGTAAGATTACAGAATCACAGCTCCTATTATCTTAGACATTTTGCATATGCAGAAGCCAGTCTTAAAAAATTGGCTAACTTATGAAAGGTTACCCAATTTTAATCCATACTCATTTCTAAGATTGTCTTCTCCCCTTGTTTACACTAAATATTTGAAAATCTGATTGGATCATGAAATGTGATCATGGTATAATATGACCAGCGTAATGTCCACTCTTTGGGCTTTGTGGGTAATGGTAAGGAACTGATGCTCTGTGGGGACCTTTTTGGACCCTGGTTATAATGGAGTCTGGTGTAGCAGAGAGCTATTTTGTGATGGGCTTTGACTGTACCTGGTTTTCGACGCTGCTGCCATGAGCAAGACTGTATTTGATGAGAGACACAGCTAGGCAGCTGTGAACATGGTAGTGCAGAGGATGTCACATGTAACACACGAGACGATTACTTACTGAACAAGGACTGTAAGCATTCCACATTGCCTTTCATCAAAAATGTTTCATAAGAAAAACTGTTATGTTCCATTAGGTGATGAGAGAGTAATTGTATTTTTATAATGATGAAATTACAAAATATACACATTATATAAAAACTAAAGAGATGACAATATAAAATTCGGCAAAGATACTGCCTTCTCCACATTTTTACACACATGACTATTTTCTCCAATGCTCCATTCTTGTCTAATTGAACTGTAGACATGGTTCCTGATTTCTATTTTTCATTTTAACTCAAGTTATTCTGAACAAATTATGAAATTCCCTAGCTCAGAGCTTTTCCTTCAAAAATTATTTAGTAAAATATTTATTTGCTCCAACTCTATTGAGCTAACTCAGTGCCAGAGACCCTACTTGGGATTCGAGGGCAGAAATAAATGATTTAATCTATTGGTTGAATGATTATCCAGGGTTTGTCTGCATGGAGTTTACCTCCTTAGAAGTCTATGAATAACTTGCAAAGGATTCACAAAACCTTAAAATTATGTGCACTTCATTATGAATCTTTTGATAGGGAAGATGTTCATGAATATCATCAGCTTTTTCAAAAGTCGATAGTGTAAACAGAGTTAGGAATTATTAACCCACTTCTTCCTTAGTAATGGAAATAAACTAGTATTGGAATATATGGTTTTTGTTGTTTTTTTTTTTGCAGTTTTTGGCCGGGGCTGAGTTTGAACCCTCCACCTCTGGCATATGGGGCTGGTGCCCTACTCCTTTGAGCCACAAGGAGATATATGTTTTAATATGTGAAGAAATTTTGATTCATAAATATTATGATTTGCCTAATGTCAAGTAACTGTTTAATGGCAGCTCTAGAAGAAGGGCAGTAAGTTAACTTTTAAACTGGCACACCACTGTTTCCCACCATATATTTTTATCTCATTGACATCATCTGATTTTTTCTTCCAACTCTGGCCATATAGCCAGAATCATTTTTTTCTTACATTTTCTTCATCTAATACAAGAACACATCAGCTTTCAAGTGCGTCTATGTTTATAAGTTTTCTTCTAATTTTTCATAGAAAAATTCCAACCCAACTTGAGACATCTAAACCCAAATTCAGTTTTTACTTTGGCTTACTTTTTGTAAGAAGAAAATGATGACTATAATTTTTGCAATGCCATTTCCCTAAAGAAGACCCGATCTCAGAATATTGTTTATCTATGTCCCATTATCTTTGATATCTAATAATCATTGGTCCTCATTATAATAAACCACAAAAGAAAAATTGCAGAATTCCATTATATTTCCTCTGTTCTCTGCCATCTAAGACAAGAGCATAAATAAACAGAATTTTAGATAATTCAGGAGGATTGGGACAAGATATTCTGGTTAGGCCTGCAAATCAGATATTGCAGCAAATCTAGTCCAGAGGTCATGTGGACTTGCCTTTTTTTGTTGTTGTCATTTTGGGTTTTCTTTGCTTAGCACACAGGTTTGGTATCTTTATGGAACTAATCCAAGGCTAACAGGAAAATAACATGTATCAAATGATAGCAACTCAGTGTCTTCCTAGATAACCTCAGAAACTCACTTTTAGCAATGCATACCTGTGTCTATTCCAAGAGGATCTTACTTGTAAGAGAGATGTTTTCAAGATTTTACTCATTTTTAATTTAAAAGTTGGAAGACATGATCGTTTCAGAAAAGAGATTATCTCTTTCTTATTTAGTCATAAGCAGTGCAAAGTTCATGTTAAATTTCATGCATTTATCTAATATTTTATAATTCTGAGGCTGAAAAATAGAAGGAAATTAGGTCAGGTTTAGCCTTTATAAAAGATATTTTTACTCTGACACACCACTGGGTGGAGTACATTGCTAGCCCACAGTCTCATATTACTCCAGAGTAAGGTGGGTGTCTCTGTGCCAGAAGAGAGAAACTCCTAATCAATTTTGAGGTTTGGGGTATTATTTTAAAATATGAACATGTATAATAAAGGCTGCATAGCTAGAATGTAATGCCGGTGTTGATTATGCTGTGGCATTATAATTCTCAAGGTTCAACTCATCTTCCCTAGACCCTTGGGAGATAAGGTTTGATTTCCTGCCTAGAAAACTCAGAGAGAATTATGGAGAAGGCCATTTTATATTCCAGTCAAAAGAGCAGCTGCAATTTGATTTGAATCAGTGCTTTAATTCTACATGGAAAAGCATAAAGCTTATTTTGATAATAGAATCATATTGTTTCCAGATACTAAATTTGACTTGCTTTTTGATGTTGCTTTTATATAGCTTATTTTGGAGCTGATACCTAATTTTATATTAAAATAAACTTCTTTCAGATGCCCTGTGGGACTATTGTTGTCAATAGCATTTACCTGAATTTAACCTTCAGAACTTTAGGAATGAGATTAATGTCATAGTAGGTGTTAGTTCTATATGATTTCCGATTTTCTGTAAGTTTTTCCCCATGTCTCTTTTTTCTCTTTTCTTTCTCTTTAAATGTTGGGAAAATGAACTCTACCATTCAAGTCTAAAAATCTTCAACTTTGCAAATTTAGTGTGCTTTAAAACTTTGCAATTCAATAAAATTAGGTCATTTTGATAAAGCTATTTAGAAACGATTGTGCTAATTGTATATCTATATATCAGAAGTATAGATTATGTTCTTTAAAAGGGCGGACTCTCACTTTAACAGATTTTTTTGTTATTTCTTTTATTCCTTTAACTTCATTTTGCTATTCACATTTTATACCCTTAGCTTGCCCATTTTATACTTTTTTCTGCTTCCAAACCACCCCTCCTGACCTGTTTCTACTCTAAAATGAGTTCTCTTTCATCTGCCTTTTTTTAACAACCTCATATTTTACACTTTATTTCATTTCTCTTTCCAATGCTCTAAAGATGCCTGTAAGTATAGCATCTCAATGATTTCTCTGCACTGAAGCTGTGGTTTACCCAGGGGAGGGACTTTCTCATACACAGGGCTCAGCGCTATGATTTCAATGGTGCCAGCATATTTTAACCACATCATTATCATGTAAGTCCCAAAGCCTTGCTCACTGAAAACACCACCTTTAAAAGGATTTAGTTTCCATTAATCAATTTTGGAACTTGAGATTGAGCATGGAAAGCGTTTATTAGAATGTTCCCTACTTGTTCCCACATTCCTTTCATTCTCTTGACTATCTAAGAAAAAGGAATTGTGCAAGGGCCTTTTCTCCCTCCATGCTTTCCTCTCCTTTCTATATCCCACCGAAACCCCAAATCTATTCTTCCATACAGTAGTTAAATCAGAGCATGCGGCAGGACGGCATTGTGTGAACTGGTGGCCACACAAGTACTTTGTATTCACTGGAGGTTGAGAAGTACAGCAGCTGCATATAAATATGCATAGTTGAGAGATTGAGGATGGTGCCTCCTCATTCTAGCGCTGGTTGGCTGCAGTGCAGGCACTACAAATCAATGAACATTTCCCCCATCCATCAGCTGCTCCCTTGCAAGCAGACAAAACACTCACAATGCCAGAAACCCACAGAGAGCTCCTTAGTGAACGAAACCTCACTGTCACAAGATTCAGAATAGCCTTCTCCCTCCCACCCTCAACCTCCACAGCTCTCGACCTCAAATGTCTTTTTATTTTAATCCAATGTGGATCTCAAGCACTTAAAAAAGAACGCCAGGAAAGAAAGTGGGGGGGAAAAAGGAGCAATGATAAATCAGGGTTTTGAGGGTCCTCACATTACACTCGTCACAACACAAAGGACTCTTGGCGATTTAACCCTTTGAGAGAATCAAACCCATCGTAAAGATGAATCTGCTGATGTTGACCGTACTGCTTTACAGTTGCAGAGTTTGGGTGTCGAGGCCTTTCAGCATGCAAAGTCTTGTGCCATGCTGTGGCAGGCATTTGTAATTTATCCACAGTTATCATTAGAAAGCTTTGGGCATTGAAGGAATTATGATTGCTGATACAAGAAGAATAAATCATAGCTGGTTTAATAGCAAAAGTCATGTTTCTCCATTTGATTGAACAATTTCTTTGCAGAGAGCTCTGATACGTTTATATTGTGACTATTCAACTCACCGGGAAACTTAAATAAAAGCTTAATTTCACTTAATAAAATTTCATATACAGTATATTAATGAATCAAGTATACATTTCTTGACAAAAAGATATAAATTCATTACACAGAGGGAACAAGTCTATTTTTTTATTTTTATATAGATCAGTATTGGCAATAAAGATAGTTTATTCTTGTGTGGAATGAGTGCTTAGCTATTAAACAGTTTACAGTACTTTGTCTGACAACTTGCCAATCAGACTTCCAATAAGAGAAATAATACATTTGATTCTTTATTCATTTATTTATTTATCCATTTCCTTTAATCATTGGTAAACACATATAATAGGATGGGACAGAAAATATTATACCATCTGCTGGTCTCTATAACCTCTGTTTTTAAGACGTGAATGTTCTGTTGGGGAGATAAAAAATACAGCTCTATAAGGACCATGTGACTTTCAAATTTTAGGAAAGTCTGGTTCAGGGTTCACTATGTTGACGATACTTAGCAAATATTTGATCAGTGTACAACATTGGTTTACAACATGTTTATCCAATTCATACTGCAGGAAGGGTAAGCACAAATAAGGTTAAGACAGTTGTAGTTATCTTCACCTGTGGCTCAGGGAAGCTGAATTTATTTGCTTGTAAGGAGCAAATACCAAAATTTGAACCCCTGTCTGCTTATCCAGAGCCTATGCACTCACTTTCACTAAGACATGTTGAATTACAAGGCAGAATGTGATAATTGCTCTATGGATCAGAGGAGGTAAAGATCACTTCCAGCTGGGAGGACCAAAGAAGACATCATTAAGAAGGAGTAGCATTTGAACGAGCCTTTGAAGAATGGGCACAGGAACAAAGCAAAAACTTCAGACAGGGGTTAGCATCGGTGCAAACCTCATGACTCTGGAAAGCAAGTTGCCAGGCAGATGAAGGACATCACTTTCAGTGAAATGGATGCCGTAAATAACACTAACAGTTAAAGAATGGCCAACGAGACTCTTCGCTTATTATTATAGAAGTGGAATCCACAAATGTATTTATATTTCAGGTTTCAAATGAAATTCAATTAAGCTGCCTGGATGTGGGTTTCTTCATTTCTAAAATAAGGGATTAAACCTAATAACCCCTAATGACTTCTCTACAGAGGTCCATTTTACAATGCTTTCATTTTCACTTTTTTTCGGAATATAAAAAGTGTTAGTAGTAGCTGATTCAGCGGACAGCACTTATGTAACTTGTGTATATGTGGTAATTCTTAGAACACAAACCATGTCCATGTGTTTACATATCCATATCTCTATATATCCAGATACAAACAAGTTACTTGCATTTGACTGATGTAAGATCTCAACTTAATTATAAGAGAGTGTTTCTTGCCATTTATATATTTTTTCAATTTGCTTCACATTAGTGTTTGAAAGTAAGCCGATTCTTTCAATAATTTAGTCAATATATCACTCAAGCAATACTCAAATCAAGATTTCAACAATCTTTATTAAAAGAATACACCCTGCACATCACATATATTAAATAAATATGTATCACACATATATCAAATAAATATGCATATTTGAGATAATGTCTCTCAAATGCATACAGAGTGTGTATATGGGTATGTACACATGCAGAGAAGTCGAAGAAACCTGAGAACTTGAAAGAATAATAAATACAATATTACTGATCTTTCCCTGACTTAAAAGCTTGCCAACATTTCCCTCTAATTTACCTTTCTCAAATAAGAAAAGAGAACAATAAAAGAGAAGTATTTTGTTTGAATTTATGGTGAGAAGAAAGTCAAACATCAATTTTCACATAATTTTTGCAAAGGTTACTTTAGGAGTTTTAGTGGGGAGCTCTTCCTTGAATAGAATTGCCCAGGATGGAATTCTATCCTGCCATTGTTGCTGCCAAACCCATTCAGGGGAAATAGATGTTGTGAGAGTTCCAAAATCTCATTTTCCACTGTACACTTTCTCTTACATCCTAAAATAGCATGTTTCGACAATAACTGATTTGATTCCAATAATTTGATCCCAATCTATTTGGAATTCATTAGGCTTCTTTTAATGATTCAAATGAAATTGAACCTCATTTGTAACAAATGATACAATGCTTTGATCATATTAAGGATAATTCTGATCTTAAGTGGGGATAGTTTAAATTCAGTCTAGTTAAATCACTTTATGGTCAAATTAGCTAATCTTCTTAATAAATATTTACTGAACACTATCTATATTCATTAGTGCTGGGTGTTATTAAAATGGAAGGAAATATAACAGGTTTCTGACCTTGACAGCTTACAATTTATGTTGAGAAATAAGATTAAATCTTTGAAAAGTTAGCCAAAGCTAAGTGAGTGATAAAGTATACATGTCCTTTGGAAATTCAGAGACCAAGAATTTGAGTAAACTCTGTCCTTCTTAAGTAGGTAGTATCAGAACCACTTTCTAATAAGAGAAAAATCTCAAGATGAATTTGCCCTTAGGAGCATTTTGAGCAGATGTGAGTTGAAAACTATTGCTCAAGGTAATGAAAGGAAATGAAAAAAATCAACATAAAATCATTTAACAAAAAGAAGATAAGACTGAGGCAAGGAAAAGACTGCAGTACATTTTACTATTGCAGCAGGAAAAAAATATTCAGAAGATACAAGTACGCAGAGGTATGATCTCAAGTTAGGAGAATTTAATTTTGTAAAAGCATTTCTGGTGGGAGTCCTGAGTAACGTTCGATGTAGTCATTGGTTTTTGTGAAATAAAATTGTTAAGCTTATACTATGTAAAAGATGAATACAAATGTTCTTTAGTAATTCTAAAATTAGTCATCAAATTGAAAGCTTATATTTCAAAAACAAAGAATATTAATAAATAATAAGATAGTACAAAAACATCTTAAGACTGGAACTTAGTTAAAATCTTAACCTAAGAGCCCTCAAATCTTTTGATTTGTATTAGGTACTATCTATATGATATAATAAAATTAGTATTGTAGATAAATATTGACCTGGGATATTAAGACAGATTTGAATTCTCTCCCAGCCTCTAGTCACTCTAGAGATTTATGCTGATTCCCGAAGCAGTAGAATTTCCTAAATGACTGGAGAAAAAGCTAGGAAAAAATCAAAATCAAAATAAGAGCAGTCTCTAGGAAAAACATAATTGTGGACAAAATAATGACAAAACAACTTGGAAATTGGTGATTAGAATATATTTGCCAATTTTTTAGTGGTTTACTAGACATGGGATTCTAAACTATATAGTTTCTTAAAACCTAAGAAGTTTATTAAAGAGGTTGAAGAGCAAGTGCCTTAAGATAAAAAAGAGTTTTACGTTTAAAATTTATAATTATTTTCACAAAAAATAATTATATAGCAGGAATATTTGTAGGTAACAAACATATATTTAGCCAAAAAGAATTTTGACTAAATTAGATTTCATTGTCAATGTCCCTACATGGCATATCCAGCCTTGAAATAAAAATTTGACTTAAAAATATAATAATAGGACACCGTCTAATATGTAGGGTGAATTTTTTTGTTTCTGCAGTGGCTACTTGGGTCCAGACAGTCAGTTGAAATGTTATTCATCTGTGATTTGAAAACAAATTGAGTTGCTTGTAATTTGTCATTTGCTAACTCATTTACTTGTTCTCACAAAGCCAAAAAATTTCCACCTGCATAGTTAGAGGCTTTGAATTTTGAAATCACACCAAAATTTTAGATTTCAACTCTACCACGTTGTGACTGGAGCATGTGACTTAATCTTTGGGTTTGAGGCTGTGGTTCTCTGAAGATATTATATCATTTCCTTCCATGTTTCATGTGAGGATGAAATGGGATAGACAGAGCCCTGATGAACTAGCCTGATGCCTGCCCCATGTTGAATGCTTAGTAATTATTAGGGTTGTTATTCATCCATCCTCTCGTTTGGTATTTGTGTTGGGTGCTAGGCTAGAAAGTGAAATCAGGAAGGAGTCTGACAAGTTCTCTGCCGTTAAGGACTGTTCAGTAGAGATGAAAGATGCTGGAGTATAAGCAGGAAGAGTTAATGTATCCAATAAAAATATCTAACTCAGATCTTAGGGAGGAGAGTTGTTTACCTGTTGGCTAATTCACTTGACAATACTTTATTTAGTGACAGCTGTATGCTAGTTATTGTCCTAAAAGGTAAAAATACTGCCTCCAGGAAAAGAAAGTAGGTATTTATATATTCTACAAGGACAGTTACCTTGTGGGAGGAGATGATTTTCAAAGAATCAGTAAAATAAGTATAAACCAATAAACATTACAATTGCTATGAAATAACTCACTACTTCTCAACTTGGAGAAATTGTGTCCCCATGGAGGACAATGAGCAATGCCTGGAGATATTTTGAGTTGCCATAACTGGGGGAGTGCTACTGGCATCTAATACATAGAGGCCAGGGATTCTGTTCAATATCCTAAAATGCACAGAAGAGTCCCCCATGACGGAGAATTATTTGGATCAGAATACTGATAGTTCCAAGGCTAAGAATTCTGAAGTAATCCCATCACCCTGTAGACTATAAGCCCATGCTGGCAAGAATGGTTTCCTTTTTTTACCTGAACCATATCCCCAATGCCACCAGATATGCCTGTCATGTAATAAGTACTCGGTAGACATCTGTAGGACAAATGAATGAGCTGTGAGTGATTCCAGGAAAAGGGAATAGCACACTGAAAGGTCTAGTCTTAGAGAAAACAAATTGTAAAGGAGCTAAAAGAAGGCTAGTGAGTCCACAGTGAGAGCAATCAAGAGAGTGGTTCCATTAACAAAAGTCAATGCAAACGAGCTTAGAGATATAAAAATCTATTCACAAGTCTCAGTCATTTTATATGTAAAACCTGAATTCTTCCTCCTGAAATTTCATACAGCTCCTTATTCTGTTCTCATTGGAGAACATGTTATGCCTGCTTGAGTAAATCCAACCCTTTTCCTTTTTCTAAAATGTACTCAGCTTATCCTTTTTGCCTTCACGGATTTCTGTTTCCCAAATTCTCAGAACTATGGCCTAGACTGAGCATCAAGAAGAGTCTTGAATGGTTCAAACAAATCTTTACGTGAGAACAGATGAGTCTGGGAGGGATTGCATTCCTTAGAACAGGAGTTCTTGTGGGAGTATTTGTGGGGTGGGTGAGGTGCTGTAGCAGAAATAGGGTGAATATTCTGAAAAAGCTGCATATCCCTCTAGTCCTGCCATTTATAGCCAACCAAAAAGTAGAACCTTGCTTTCTGCAGGTACTGTCCGCTGGTTCCCTGGACCAGGCCGGGGCTCCCTGTTGCCAGCACTCACAGCTCCTTGTCCGTCATGGCTCGAGGATGCCTATAGTATGCTTGACTCTCTTTGACTGGTGGGAGAAGGATTAACAGCGTGTGGATTAAAATGTTTTAAAACAGCAATAATGATGGTGATTATATTTATGAAAAATCTTAGAACATTTTATGGATGAACACAACACCAATATTTCCCTCTCTCTCTCTTTCTAAATAATTATATTGTAAGCAGTTCTCACCATCTGTGATTACTGGAAATACAATTTCTCTACACTAGGAGGGAAAATATACCCCACTCCACACATGCAAACATTTTGCCAGTGGATTTTGCCAAGAGCGTACCCAGGGCCAGCCACATGTGAAGGAATTAATACATGAGGAGCAGGTAAGTGAGGGATATAGAGGGAAGGAGGGAACACATGGCTGTGTGTTTACCTCCTCCTTCCTCAGATTCCATTCTATTATTTAGAAAAGGAACAGTCTGGCTAAGGGACAGGCATGGTTAATAAATCTTTCAAGTATTCTGGGCATTTTAAATTAAACAATTCATGTGATATCCAATATTCTTATTATTGAAGTTGCATAACTATATACTTTCATATAGTTTTATATACTTTTATATAGTTACATTACTATATACTGTTACAATAGATTTCTAAACAGCTAAGAAAAGCAATATTAACTACATTCAATTTCTTTAAGTCCAACTTCTAAAAGTGTGTGTTTTTTTGTTTGATCATGCTGTACCACCCCTTTAAACTTAGCTTAGCTCAAAAACCTGAAAGCTCACAAAATGAAACTTGAAAAACAGCAGCTGAAACCAAACAGACTTGCTCCCAGGAGCTCTTTTAGTTTCCTACTGGAAAAGAGGAAAACTCATATTAATGATCCACTTTGTAGCTCTTCTGGTTTGGATGAAAAAAACCTTTCATCATTATGATAGATAACAGAACGTAAGAAATAGTTCTATCTACATCATGACATTTTATTTAGATCAAATTAAGAATGGGGCTCTGATTTTCTTAATAAGCAGTGCTCCCGGCTTCCCTGTAGAGCAGTGATTCTTCGCTGTGGAAGCACATCAGAATCGCGTAGACAGCCTGTGCAGAATGCATCTGCCCTGGATCCTCTCCTGGATCCTTCTGCTTCAGGAGCTCTGCAGTGGGACCTTGGTGTGTGCATTTTGAAAAGCCTCACAGGCCCTCCTAATGTGTTTTCTGGATCAGACATGGCCAACTGGGATTTTCTTTTCATAGACATGCTCCAAGAACCCCTATAATTTGGAGGATTCACTAATGGACAAAATGTTCTGAGACCCCATTCTTCAGGATGGTGACCTGCTCTCCCTATGCATTTTGGATGTAGAGTGACATAGCTTGACCTTCCTGTCTTTACATTTTTACCTATGATTCACACATTACAAAAAATTAAAGCCCTAAATTTGTTGCCCATGTTTAAATAATATTTCAAAGAGAATTTCTTATAGTGTAAAATATCTCCTTCCTACTTTGAAATATTTTCAAAGATTCTTCTTTAAGTGATATAAATTAATATACCCTGTATTGTTCTTTGAGAAATAATAATTATTTTCCAAAGGCAAAGACAATTCAATAAATAATAATAGTTACAAACAAATAAATAAATGCATAATAATTATAAGCAAAGAGCATCTTCATATCTAGCGTCTAACTGACCTTCAAGCTCATAAATATTTTAATTAAAGTATGATTTACTTGCCTGTGTATTTGAAACTGCATAGAAATGGCCTATTTTCAAATTAATATTTTATTTATACTTTGTACAAGGAAGAAATAATAGCGTTTCTTTTATTTATGCAATAAGCATAAGAAAAACTTTTCTTTTTGTTTATATATAGGGAAAGAATGTATTATAATAATATGTATGTATACATACAGTGTATGTATATTTTATATATATATGAAAATGCTATTGAAGCCATTCCCTTTCATCTGATCACCCAACTCTGAAATGTGTAATCCAGGGGGCGTATGTAGTCTTTACTGAACTTCTCTGGAGAACTTGACCTGGCCGCCCACCCACCTTGAAATGCTCATGACTTCTTTGAGTCCCTCCACTCTTTTCCTTTTAATCTTCCATCACTCCTCCTCTCTGTGTCCTTGAGGGGCTGCCTTCTATGAACACTTTGTTATTTATCCCTCTTGGATTCTTGCCTCCCTTACTCTAAACACTATTTCTAGGTGAGCAACTTGATATCCATAATTTCATCTCCTACTAGTACGATGATAGTTCTCCCAGTTGTTATCTCCCACAAGATGACGTCTTCCCGGAGCCACATACCCACTTCCATCTAGCCAGCTCTACTGGCGGATCTTAAATCTCAAAACCGTATCTCAGGGTTTTCTTCTTCAAGTGTGTTAAGACTCGTATACCTTCTATACTCGTGTGTGGGTTCAGAATGGAGCAGTTTCCAGTGCTCAAACACGGGAGTCATCTACGACTTCTCCTTCAGCATCTTCATCCATAGTTGACTTCTTCCAATACAGGTTCCTAGATATTTCTTGAAACTTTCTTTCCTCCCCCTGGGTATTCCCACTGTCCTGCTTTAAGACTCTCATCACCATCTCTCTCTCTCCCTCTCTGACCTACTATAAAGCCCTCAAGTATTTTACCTCCATTCTAAATTTCACTTACATAATTTACGTTAAAGAAAAACCTTAGCACAGTACCCCACACCTACACTGAAAGGACATAAACTGTAAATAGCAGGATTAGCAAATATAACATCAATACCAAAACTAACCATTTTTGCATCTATAGAAAATATTGGTAATTGATTAAAGTATTCTAATATATTAACTTTTAATACCCTAACGGAGGAGGTTAGGGTATTAAAACTCCTTAAAACAGAATCCACCCAGTAACACCCTATAAATTTGGCAAAGAAAAGACTATTCATTTGCCATATTGATTAGGACCCCTTAGTACAACACAAGGTCATCCATGATCTGGCCTTTGTGAGTCTCCCATGTCACCTCCAGCCATTCCCTGCCTCATATTCTGCGCGGCCCTTCAGTGATAGCGGTTAGTGCTTATACTACGTTAGTGCTTCTTCTCTCTGAGCTTTGGCTCATATTGTTCCCTTTGTCTGGAATCTTCATACTCCCAACTGTTTACCAGTTCCAATTCCAAGGAATATTTTCTTATGCTTATGGTGTGAGTCTGGTTCTCACCTTCTTCTTGACTCTGGTAGATCTGAGTCCACATCTACATACCGTATAAACTCGAGTATAAGCCGAGTTTTTTGTGCCAAAAAAACTCGGCTTATACTCGAGTATATATAGTAATAATCTGTGTCTATCTTTCTCAGTGTCTGTCATTGCTCTGACTGTGTCTACGAAGTCACTATTCCCACGATGTGTTTGTCTAACCTACCAAGAGGCACTTTGAAACACAGTTACATTATTTGCAATTTGGGTCTGCTTAGACATTAACTGGCACATAATTAAGTATAGTGTAAGATGAATTAATTAATGTTAAAAGTATTACTGCATGGGGGGGGTGGGAGGCATAAGCTGACTAGGAAAGCTGTTTGTTTTTCTGTAGAAAAATTCACAAGCTCTTGACACACACTCTTCAGCCCAATACAGTTGACCTCCAATTCATAGAGTGAATTTATATTGCTAGGTTGCTGTGGGGATTTAACTTTCAAACTCTTGTGTAAAGCATAGAAACACTAAATAATTGTGAAGAAAATTATGTATTTAAAAAAAAATGGCTGAATTAACAACCATAGAAATAAAAAGAAATAAAAAAAGAAATAGAACTTTTTTTTTAGAAACTGCTCCTATATATCTAAATTGTGTTTTTTTTGTAATTGTTATCATACATCATACAACAAAGATATATATATTATATTTATTTTCCCTTCCTCATGTTTAAAAAATAAATATTGCCTCAACTTTTGTGCAATGTAATTACCATTTATTCACCCCATAAACATGCTTTGCTTTGATATGGATCAGAAATATCTAATATGTGTATCCATATTTTTTTATAATGTAACTCATACTATTTTTTTATCTTCTTAGTCATAAATTGAAGAAATGGTTTTGCAGATAGAAAAGTAATTATATAATCTCTATGTCTTGGAGAAATTTGCTATTAAAATCTATTGTTATTAATATATATTAATATGTTTTTAGAGTCCTCAGCTCTAAATTTTTTTCTAAATTCTCCTGAGCTTTCATTTGTCTTTTAGTGAAACTAAAGGAAATGATTATATGCTATTGAAGAGATTTCTGTGTCTCAATTCTTCATTAGTGTGTGTGTGTGTATATGTGTACACACTGTGTTTATCCACCTTTTTTGGAAGGAATAGAAGAAGTGTGAAAATAGAGGGTAAAGCTACTCTGTAATTTGATCCAACAATATGAAATTTTGAGCAGAAATTTATGTGAACATTCTCATTTTTCATGGAATGTTTTTGAGAATCACGAGACAGCAATTTGAAATATTTCTACTTGATTCATGGAAACATCAGTAAATAGAACAAGGTACTTTTTCCTTTGGTGTCTAAATATAGTTTGATGATGCCTGGATTTGTAATGTGTTGAAGTAAGTTTATCTTAAAATATGAAGCAATATATGTACTGGAAAACTCTTGGAGATGAATGGAAGCTTCTCTAGAAGTATAATAAAATGTGGGAGAAAATAATCATGTGCCAAATAGAAAGACTACCATGTTACCAGGCAAATTTCATCTGTAGAAAAATGGCAGAAGGGTATCTGGCTAAGGATATGACTGATTCCTGGGCTTAGTAAGTCTTTATCTTTGTGTGTGGTAGTACAGAGGAATCACTTCTTAATTTTGCTGCAACTCCATTCATCAGCTAGTATTTCCTGAGCACTTAATTGTGACCCAGGAATGATAAACAGAATTAACCACCTTCACAGAGTTAATAGTTGACCTGGCAGACAGAGCCACACACCCAAATAAATCTTAACTGTCTCAATTGTTGGGAAAAAGAGTGCATAGGAAATAATCAAGGTAGTAAGAAAGTAACACTTCATTGAAATTAGTATGAATATGAGTGGAAATTAAAGAGGGAAGAGAACCATGTGGTATCTTTTTATGTATACACACTTTCTTAGGAAAGGTTAAAAGTATGTGCAGAAAGCATACACACTGGCTCACACTCTTGTTGGCATATGGGTGGGGTAGAGGGTAAATGGGATGCTTCTGGTACAATCTTGGTATAATAAGATACCTATTCAGCATGTACCTCATATTTTGGAAAGGCAGATGGGTAAATATTTTCACAAATATATATACATATGTATATATACATATATATATATATATATATTTGTGTGTGTGTGTGTATGTATGTGTATATAATAAACCTACATATATAAACATGTTAGATAATAATAAAGGCTACAACAAATAATAAAACAGAATAAGATGAAAAGGTTAGGAGTGATGCCATTTTAGACTGAATGGTAAAGGAAGTAATCTCTGAGAAATCACATCTCAGAAAAAGTGAGACCGTAAGCTAGGATCTATTTTTTTCTTAAAAGATAGAGAAAAAAAGAGGGCTACAATAAACATGATAAAATGGCAATGCCTATTAAATTTGGATGTCATAACTAATGCATGTTTCATGATTTTTGCCCCTTCTGTATTTTTCTATGTTGACGTATTAAAAGCTGATTTTATAAAACATACCTTTGCTATAAATGTGGGAGAAATTAGCACCTACAAGCTCCTGGAAGAATATAGCTTAGTCTTGAAAGGTAGGTGTTTCCTGTGAGATGAACATAAAGAAGTGAGTAGGTGTGAACCCAGCAGGTTCTCTCAGGCTTTGTTAGAAGTTCAGTCATTCTACTTATTAAAAAATCTTTTGAGACAGGGTCTCACTCTGGTACCCAAGCTACAATGTAGTGGCATCATCAGAGCTCACTGTAACCTCTAACACGTGGGCTCAAGCAGTCCTTTTGCTTCAGCCTCAGTCTCCCTAGTAGCTGGGACAATAGGTGGAATAGGTGTGTGCCACCACACTTGGCTAGCTTCTTTTTAATTTTTTGTGGAGGTAAGTTCTTGCTATGTTGCCAAGGCTGTTTTTGATTTCCTGGCCTCAATCCTCCTGCCTCAGCCTACCAAAGTGCTAGGATTATAGGAACGAGCACTGCACCTGACCACAAAGTTCTTTCATTATCCTAAGAGCAATGGAAAGACATTGAAGGATTTTATTCAGGGGTAAGAGTGATATGATTGGCTTTGCATTTTGGAAAGTTTAAGAGCTTCTACTCATTCAAGCAATTTTAAACTAGCACCTACGGTTTACCAGGCTCTGTTCTAAGTATGCAAAGATGTGATAATCCCAGAGAGGTCTTTATATTCACAGAACATAAAGTGGAGAGTTGTGTGAAGATTTTACTGTCATCTGTCTGCAGATTAATTTACTAGCTTAATATTTTGAGCTCTCCTCATTAGTTGTTCTGCACCTTCAATGACTTTGATATTATCATTTTTAACAAAGATTGGGCCATCACGTTGATTATGATGGCTTTGAAAATTTTGGTGACTCACTATTTCATTTATTGGTTAAAACAAAATCTGTCTCATTTAGAGTAGTTTCTGATTTTCTATTTTACTGATTTCCTGTTGTACATGTGCAATATTTATGGGATCCTTTTCAGAGTTTGAAACTTAATATTTCAAGTTTCAAAGACTCCTGGCCAACAGCGGAAGAACCATGTGAGAGGCATGTTTCTTGCTAAGAACAAACCAAACCAAACCAAAAACACACCTTTGGAGTATCATTTGAGAGTTGATCTTTTATAGCAATTTGCTAAAAAGAGGATTTAAAATTCACATTTCAGTGATAAGTAAACTTTTGACATTTTCGAGATAGTATGTGTCTTCTGCTTAAAAAGCATGTTTTAAGTTATTAGTCACTATTCAGAACTCAGAAGAGTGGTAAAGATTAAATCTTGATGAGAAGATATGAACGTATTTGATATCTAGTTTAAAAGATCAATTAAGAATCTGTTGTCAAGCAATTCCCTCTGACTGATGTTTCCCATTAATTTGACGTCACTCTCCTGGTATTTTGTCATTTTCCACAAAACTGAACTAATTTACCTCTATAAACAAATAAGGTCCATTGTTTGCAGAATATAGTTATTAGATAAAATTGGTTGTTGATCTATTCTCTTTAGTTGCTTAGAAAATATGACTACCAAGTACTTCGGTGTCTCAGGTGAGTCACTGGAACTAAGTTGTACATTTTCTTAAGTGACTATATTCATCATAAAATAAAAGTAGTTTATTTTTCTGAATCTTGGTGGACTTTTATATCTTATTATTTGGCTCATCTAAAACTCAAGTTTATCATATGATTAAAAAAAAAAAGATGTCAGAATCCGAACTGTAATATCTAAAGATGAATTCTAAAGAGGAAATTAAAAAGGGCAAAAAATATCTATCTACGCCTTTCTTAATTGCCAATGTGATAATTGCAGGCAGGTGATTTGTAGTTACCCTTTCATATGATTGAAGCTTCTTCATTTCTTATACCCAAATAATTAAATGTTCTTACAACAAATCTGGAGTGCCAAACAAATGTGAAATTGTTTTTAAAATTAAATGGAATGTTTGGTTTTCCAGGGATAATATCAAAATCTAGTAATCAATTTAGGACTTAATATTTGTTTGAGTTTACCTTCCATTTTTATACTACTAAATTTCTTTTTCAGTTATAAATTTTACTGACTATGTTTTTGAAATAGTATATTCACAAGCTAGTATTGACGTTTGCTTTGAAAATAATTATGGGTAATAAAATGAACTGAATCGTGCACATTTTTATGGAAATGCTGTAACATTAGTAGAATTGTACCAAGTAAAATTGTGTCATGTCTAATATTGATAGAATTGTATCGAGAATGACTTTATATGTTGTAAAATAGAACTAATAAGATTGATTTGTTTGGGACCAGAAAACAATATGAAGGGTAAAATTTGTTATGAAAAAATAGTGTAACAAAAACATTTGTACCCTGTTAATATTTTGAAATTCAAAAAAAGAGAAAAGAAAAAGTGAGAATAGTTATTTTAGAAGATCAAGGAACTTGATTTTTAGTTTTTCTTATCTGTTACTAAACAGGTTCAATAGGAAAAAAATCAGGATTGCGTATCTGATTTGGAGAGTCTTTGCCTCACTTTTCTAAGTCAAAATAGTGGGTCTGGATCCAGGTGGTGGTCTTGAGAATGACAGAGACTCAGATCAAAACCCTGCTGTTCCTAAAATCCCTGGGAATTTTAGAATGCTACTTGATCCTCTTAATTATCTGTTTTCTTGCATATGAAATGAGAGTAATACTTGCAAGTTGTGGCTAACATAGGCCTAGGATAGTGTCCAAAGCAAAATGAAACTGATTAAAGTGCATTCCAGTCTTATATATTAAATTGTAATACCTTGTATTCTTTCAGATATTTACCTATACTATTTTATCTGGTGATTTGTAATCAAACCTAATATGTGTTACAATAATTTTCAAAGCATATTCTGTGTTCCATTTCACAGAAAGATCACATGATGACATTTAGGAGAATCTGAGACTCATGTGTCCAAAATAGCAGAACCAAGGTGGTAGCCGAGAGCCTTAAGAAAGTATTGTGGTCCCTTCTTTTGTTCTTTTCCTTCCCAACCTTTCCATCTATACAATACCAGGGCTACTAAAAATGTATAAATTCTATAAAGAGCAATCACGGCTTATTTTGGTTGTTACCTTCTCTTAACGAAAATTATTGTTTTGTATTTTCCAAAATAACAGTTGGAATATTTTTTTAAAATAAAATATTACTAATGTATTTCATTAATTGCATTAGAAAGAAAATACACATAAAGAGTATATGTGTGTGTGTGTGTGTGTGTTTTTTAACAAATAAAGTTACACTTTGTAATGCATAAAACAAAATGTATAGCTAAACACTATACTTTCTGGATCTTTGTGATTTTAAAATATAGCAGATTTTACTTAAATGGAGATTTTTATTCCTGAGAGGTGGAGAACATGACAATCTGACAATCTGTCCTTGGGATGCTGTCACTGCTATTCTCAGATCAGCTGACAAGACCTCAGCTGGGCCTGTACAAGTGGCTTAAGGAGACTTCTAGAACCGTCCTAATGGGCATGCTCCAACTGTCACTTGGAAAAAGATGATCACTTGAGATCAGTCTGTGCAGCAGGTCTTTTGGCAGAAAACCAGTCATATCATTTTCTCCAGCAGAATCTTTGTAGGAAAAAGACCTTATCAGATTCCATGGATGTGAAGTTACTGTTGGAACCATTCTATTTTCAAACTGTTCTATCAGCATGCAAGCAAGCTGCAGCTTTTGAAAGGTTAGAAGTGGCCTTAGGTTCATGATTTAGGCTATCTATTGACTGACTCTTAGTCGGGAAGTGAAGATAGTTACAATACTATAGAATCTTGGGGTCCTAAACCGTTTTGTGAGAAGAATCTGTGTGCCATTAACTAAACCACAATTTCTAGATGTAGTTATTAAAGAGACGACAGCTAACAGAATGGCATTAACCTTATCCCGGATTTGGATTCCAAGTCCAGAATTGGGTTATAGAAGCTGTAGCATATAGAAAAGAAAATGGAGTGTGTAAAAGGCTAAGAGGAAAAAAATATAATTCTTATGAAAAAAATTCATTCTTTGTTAATAATTAATGTGAGAAAATTGCATACTTTAACATTAAGCTTTATTTTTAACTTTGTGTTTATTCCCCTGTGTTGTTGAAACAGAAGGACACATGTTTTGAAGTAAAAAGACACTACTAGTCATTATTACTTGATTTGAATCTTGAAGAGGAACTGCAAGGGGAATTTCAAAAATAAAAAATAGGAGGGTTTTCATGATCATTATTCCTGAAATGACAATGCTAATCCTTGTGGAAAGTCAGAATAAAACAGATACTGTGATCATAAAATCAGGCTTGACTCATAAGTAGTATAGCATACATCTTAATTCATTTATGTGTTTGTAAAATATGAAGGTTTATCTAAACAGTCAAAAAGTTGTCCTCCATTATCCTACAAATAATATATATTTTTAAAATATGTTTTAATAAATATGTCAAGTACCTATATACTCGACTATAAACCGAGTTTTTTCGGCACAAAATTTGTGCCGAGTTCGGGTTTTTTGGCACAAATTTTATGCCGAAAAAACTGGGCTTATACTCAAGTATATATGGTATAATACTTTATCTGTTCATTATGAAGAGAGTACTTATTTTGTGTCAGAGGCCTATGTTATAGACATTTTAAAGTTGTTTGTTACTACATGTTTTTGGTAGGAATGCTTAGATGTAGTTTTACTCCTGTTTTTTAAGTGGTTTGGACAACTTGCTCTCCTTGGGGACCATGAACTTATTGGAACTTCTTATCCTGATGAAAAGATTGAAGCTTTTGGGAATGAAATAGTAAATAGATTCATACAATATTTTAGATTTTCTTGATGGTTCAAATTTCATTTTTCTAAAATAGGGGATTTTTAATGTGTTTTTGTTTTTTGTAGCACTTAATAAAAGAGTTGCTTCTTTGGAAAATGTGGAGAGTAGAAAAAAAGGATAGTTTCTAATTAATTCATATTGAAAACTAGTAACTTGATTTATCTCTTCTTTGTCCTTCTCCAACTCTCTGCAAAATCTTGCCTTCCACATTATGGTAATCTTGCCTTAAATTGACATTCATTTGTACCATCTATGTCACTTTGAAACTTGCAGATGTGTTTATTATCATAATCTTGATTCTGAAGATGGTGAAAAAGCCAAAAGTTTCATCTTGAGTCAAGAATATCTGAGAACATAAAATACATAATGGATTAGACATGTATATTCCAGTGCTTGACTGCATTTGCTTATATAAAACATATTGTGTCCAAGCACAGTGATGTGTCTGTGTATAAATTTATAAATCTATAGAAGCAGAGAGCTGAACTCTGATCATATGTCTTATAGAAAAATGTAGACACACTTAGTACTTTACCAATTACTGGTGCTTCGAAGAATGTGGGTTTATTTTCTTTGTTTTTTTTTGGGGGGGGAGGAATTTATTCAGTGACTATATTCCTCTTAAATAGAATTGGGTCAAGTTGCTTAAGCTTTGGTGCAAAAAATATTTGTGTCAGTATTCTTTCTTAATTATTGAAGCAGGATTGAATATTTGGAGACATAAAATCTAGCAAAGTCATTTTATTATTAAATAGTGCTTTATCGGGTGGTGCCTGTGGCTCAATGAGTAGAGCGCCAATCCCATATACCGAGGGTGGTGGGTTCCAACCCAGCCCAGGCCAAACTGCAACAAAAAAATAGCTGGGTGTTGTGGTGGGCGCCTGTACTCCCAGCTACTGTGGTGGCTGAGGCAAGAGGATTGCCTAAGCCCAAGAGCTGGAGGTTGCTGTGACGCCAGGACACTCTGCCGAGGGCGACAAAATAAGACTCTATCTCAAAAAAAAAAAAAAAAAATGCTTTATCTTCTTTCAGAAAGTAGCTACTCTAACTGGGTATACCTCAAACTCTCCAATTATTTAAACTTACATTTTTGAAAACACTTTTAATGTCTTTTATTACACCAGTATGACTTTCACACATGCTACATTCATGCTTTGACATTCTGCAAAGGAAATGAATTAATCTTGGAGTTTGTCTAACAAGAGAAGAGGCATCTTTTTGATTCTGTGAGCTTCCAGTGTGGTGCACACAAGCTGTTTCTGAGATTATAGCACAGGAAAACATTCCCACAGATATCGCATTGCTGCTAGTTCCATTCTCAGTCTCTTAGAATTTTAAATCTTGACTATTCAGGGGTGGAATATAAACTTACGTCATGTTGATTTTATTATTGCTCTGTCTGAAAACATAGAGCCGCTATCAGTTAATAGCAAAACAAACTGGGTCAAGGGTTATTGTGACTCTTTTGAAAGGATTTACAAGGAAGAGTTTATTAATTGTTACAACAGTTATATTTTGTTAATTCAGAATCACAAATAGTCGTATATTTTTTAAAAATATCAAGTCTGGCCAGGGAGCAAAGTAGTAATTCCACTATCGCTTATAACAGTTCAGATCAATTTAGAGTAAGGAAGTGTATGTTAAAAAGCAAATGATAGGTTCCTTTGAGTCTTCCTGGAATACAGATTTTATATGGACTTCTGGGTGGTTTCTTTCATATCTACCTAGTAGTGTTATTGACCAGTTTTGCCAGCTTTGTAGCTCATGGGCTTTTTGCCTTAATTTTTTTTCTTGCCTACTGTCATTGATTTAGCAGCAGCATAAGACCAGAATCTCATCATCTAATTTTTTAGTATCTCCTTTCACCAAGAAAAGGAGTTTTAAGTGAGGTAGACAGGGTCAATATTGATAGCATCGATCATTCATTCACAAAGGAATGACGTTTCATTGAGAGGATGAAATTTATCAAGAGCAACATGTATAATTTTACTCCCTCTACTTCTTCCCAATCCTGGAAGTTACAAAGAATTCAATAACTTAGTGCTGTGGAATTAGCATGAGGCAGGGAGATGCAGATTTCACCCTCAGTTCTGTCTGAGCTGGCTATGCGACCTTGCTTTGCTTCTCTGTAGAGTGAGGAAGTTGGACCAATTGATTTTTAAATTACCTTCTAGTTGTAAAAGTAATCCTATTTTAATGATGGGCACCAGAATTTTTAAATAGTAATTCCCAGTGCCAGGTAATATCTTTATTAAATCCCTGGAATCTAAGACATAGGTCACCTGAGTTGAAATCTCATGATCATTATCTGCATAATAGTAACCATATTTTTATTGTCATAAAAAAGATATGTTTGCCTGTAATTTTGTTTTTCAGTTAATGATTGGCTTCCTTTTAGCAATATAGGGTGATTTTCCTTTTCTTTTTTCACGTTTACCAATTTTCAATAATAAAATTGTTAAATTGGCTAATAGTTGCAAACAACAAGGGTCTTAATCACTATATTCAAGCTCTGCGGAGAACAGAAATGCTCAGTCTACATAGGCTTTTATTCTAATGCTGCGTGCTCTTTGCACTACCAGTGTTGCCAGACTTAACTACATGTGAGGAGGAAATAGACAATACCTTGCCACAGTGGAAGGTCACCCAGCTAATAGACCACTAGTATTCAACCTGGGTAATGTTAAAGCAGCCCTCCATTTTTATTATTTTTTTATTTCATCTATTTTCTATTTCTTTTTCAGGGTATCCATGAAAATTTATCAGAGAGCCTTTTACCCACCTACAAAGGTAGGATAAAAGAAAACTTTTCTGGCTACAAAATACATTTATGAATATATTCGTTTTGGCTGTTTCACTAATTTACTTCATTTGTTAGATCTAGACGGAATTGATGTACTGGCTGGGTGCAAAGGCTCACACTTGCACCAGCACTCTGGGAGGATGAGGTGGAAGAATTGCTTGAGCTCAGAAGTTAGACACCAGCCTGAGCAAGAGCAAGAGCCTGTCTCTACTAAAAATGGAAAAATTAGTTGAGTGTTCTGGAGGGCACCTGTAGTCCCCGTTACTTGGGAGGCTGAGGCAGGAGGATTGTTGGAATTCAGGAGTTTGAGGTTGCTGTGAACTAGGATGATGTCACTGCACTCGAGTCCAGGAAGCAGAATGGAGACTCTGCCCCAGAAATAAGCATAATAATAGCAATAATAATAATTGATGTTACTTATCCTAAATAGTTAAAAGGGATATTATAGTTACTTTAAACCTTAAATCATCCAAACATATTTGTTGCAAGCTTGAATTTTTCTTTCATACTATTATAACTTATTTTACTATAGTAATTTGTCAGGATATACAATTTCTATTAGGAAGGCAATTTAATATATATTTAAATATATGCCATGTTTACATTATACATTATAATATACAATATATATTGTTAGAACCAAGAATCTCTTGTGTGTCATGATTTCACACTTATCTTTCATTCCAATCCTGTAAATTTTAAAGGGAGAGCTAAAGTAACCATTCATATAATTAGCTGTCAGTGATTTAACAATGTAAATGTTAATTTGAAAGAATGTGCTTCCTCATTGGCTTTACTTAATAAAATGCAGAAAATGTGGCCCTTTTCTTGGTTGGGGCATATATAAAGATAGATTAAGACTTTCTAGTCTAGTAAATACTTCTCTGATCATAACTTAATTGTAGCTATTTCAAACCAAATTAATTGCAGTGAATCATGTGCAGACGGTTCAGATGTAGGTCACCCTCCCTTCCCACATTCTAGCACCTTTTTTCTAATTCAGGACAAACTGGTCAGTGCCTGAAAGAGCAGAACGTACAGATTAGAGATATAAGACAATAAACAAAGCAGCTAGCACATAAAAACCAACAATGGGATAGGAGTTCAGAAAGTCCGTGGAAAAATGGCTGGGCAGGTTGCAATTATTTATACCCTGGTTGATGATCTCAAGGCTTGCTGTGTGTTTGTAGAAAATAGTTTCATAACTGCTCATGAGATTTGTGGCTAGCAAATTATGGTGTCTCTAGGATGCTAAATTTCCTCATCTATAAAGTGTACGTAATAGCTTCATTCTTGTCTGTTCAATGAACCGTAATGTCAATCAACTAAAGTCAGGACCATAAATTGAATATGTGAGTTTGTGAACCTCATGTAGAAAGAACATGCTATTTTTGACAATCAGGTTGAGTGACAGAGGAGTGGGCTTCAGACCACTGATGGCCCAGATCCCTGAAATATACCTTGTATATTTCCAGTGGAAGACGCTGAGATACGTGCAGTTGCAGAAACTTTGGAATCCTTTATTTTTCTAGCTTTTGCATTATAGTTCTAATCTATAGATGCCTTTGTGGTGGAGCATTGTATCACTTTTCTGATGAATGGGCAAGGTTTTACGATTCTATCTTATCTTTATAGATTGTCTAATGTACTTTCAAAGTTTTACATTCAGTTCCCAATGCACTGGGATAAGACAAAGCAGACTGCATAAGTTTTTATGTTTGTTTTCTTTTATCTTTAGGAGATTGTTGCTGATATTTTTAGTATATTTACACAAAATAGTCCTGCTGTTTATTGATGAAAGCTATTTTCTGGTTTTAATTCTAATAAAATTAGAATTCTGCCTCAAGATGAACATAATTTTTTATTGTCACTCTTCAATGGAATTTGCTTATTCAAGAGTTTGAATTTAATTTGCGTATAATTTGTGATCTTTAACATTTTCTAAAAATTAATTATTGAAAAAAGTGGCAACTATTTTTAGGATTCATAGAGTAAGAATAATAGATGGTATAACTTAGTATTTATTCCAACACAAATATCTTTGTTTTTTAAATTATTTAGAATAAAAAAAATAGTGAATTATGCTGAAGAGAAAGTGCTATCTTTCTCAGTTAACTCATGCTGGAGTTTTGATATTTATTCTTTTACGTTCCTTCTTTATATACATGAATACCGATATTAATATCTGCATGAATGCTTACATATCATATGCATGTTTCTCTTTTATCATTTCAATTATGGACATCTCATGTCAAAATATATTATCTATTTCATTCTTTTTATGCCTGGATAGTAGACAATATTTAGGATATATCATGATTTATTTAATAGGTCCTTAATACTTTTTTTAACAGAACTTTAAAATAGAAGAAAAAGAGTCCTTCCTTAATTACACTTCTGGCAGGCATTCAAAAGAATAATTCCCATTTGTACATTGGATAAAGAAATTAAGGAGTGAAGACAAAGTGTTATAGTAAAGAGCCAAGAAATTAGTATTCAGTAAGTGCACATCAATGGTTAGGGTAAAGAAAAGATAATAATATACATGCAAGTCAGTTATAAGTATGTTAAAGTTGAAAATATACCAATTTCTTCAAGGTTCACCCCAAAAGAAATCTCCTTCCATAAGCACTTTGAGACCCTTCCCTTCATCCTCACTGTCACCAGTATCTTACATCTTCAAAGCACTTCAGAGAAAAATGAATCTTATCATATTATGTCATGTATAAAATGTTGCTTGTATCTTTGTCCACTGTTGTTAACTTCTAGAGGTCAATGACTGTGTGTTATTCACCTTTGGACCTAATAGATGCCAAATAAGTATCTGTTCAATTAAATTGGATTGAAGTATGAGAAAAGGAAGTAATCAATTAGTACTGTTACACAGATTTTACAGGGTTCCACTTTATGCCTTGCTGGAGTAAATCATAATTGATTCTTTTGGTGGGTTGGACCCAAATAATATAGACATATGGTTTTGATACACAAGGGAAATTATTTTAAATTGAATTGTAATGATTCTTTGTGGTATTCATGTTCAAAACCACACCTACAAGTCAAGTATTTCAGAAAAAAAAAAAAACTGTGTATGAGTTTATGAAAAAAATTATTTGTGTGGTGCTGGATTTGGATATGCAATACTTCATATAAATATAAAAAATACCATGTCAACTTCAAGGGATTGTACATGCGTAAGACATTATTATTGTTAAGACTCTAATAAAATTGACTCTGTGGATTAAAAATATAGATATTTATTTACAAAATAGCAGTAATATATAAAAGGAGCAATTCTTTCTGTAAGTTCTGTTAGAAGAAAGTGAGTATTGTTTTCTGTACTTGGTATAATGCAAATTGCTGCTCATTCCATTTGAGTCTATGGCATTGTCTCCACTAGCAAAAGTTTAGGCTATACAAAAGGTTGCCCCTAAAATCACCAAACGAAGGGAAAATGGGAAATTGTAGCTAAATGTACTTTCATTTACAAAATATTCATTAAAAAAATGTATAAAATATTCTCTATGTGTTGACCAACTCTTTGTGAATTTTTTAAATGAATATTTTATAAGAAAGAAACAAAGAAAGAAAAGAAAAGAAAAGAAAAAAGAAAAGAAAAGAAAAGAAAAGGAAAGGAAAAAAGGAAGGAAGGAAGGAAGAAATAAGAAAGAAGAAAGAAAGAAAACAGAGAACAACAAAAGGTACATTTACCTACAATTTCCTGTGTGTGGCAACTTTTGGGCCACGTTGAGACACCATGTAGAGTTATTACCAGTTTGAATCATGCTTAAAGAACCTCTGATTCTACTTTAGTCTGATTCAATGGTAATACCAATTTAAAAGATGGTAAACAGATATAAGAATTTTGATTTTCTTTACAGAAAAATAAAAAATTAGTACTATAAAAAGTTTTTTTTGGAAACTGATGGCAATGCCCACTGCATAATAGTTTTCCTTCTTATCTAACTTTCCGAAGTCACTGGCTCCAGCTCTGGTTTTCCATGCCTTTTATGAGACAAGTCATTGGAAATGAGGAAAGAATCGTGGTCAGTCTTTTAGACTATTTTATTGAGCTTGTTGCTGACACTTTTAAACTCAGAGCTTGAAACTTAGTGCTTCCAACACATACTTTTGCAATGTTTATGTTTTTAAAGCTCTAATTTCTTCATTGTTAACTGTTTAGCAAGAAAAAAATGAGAGTTTCTTTAGGATCATTCATGTACCAAAAATGAGCATAGCAGAATTCAAATCAGACAATAGAGAATGGTGTGGTGTGGATGGAAACAGATGATCATATGATTAGCATCTGGGCTGAAAAGGGCTATTTCTAGAATACCACAATGAGTATTCTAGTTAAATTTTCTAAGCAATCATGTGTTCCAATGGACATAACTTCTGAATATTCAGGAAGGTGAATACTGAACTTTATATGTAAATTTACCATGGTTTTGAATATTGGCTCAAATTTGAAAAGACAGAAAACTGATTAAAGGAGTCAAGACCTGTCTTAGGCAAGCAATTTGCCCCATATGCATATGTTTTGTAAGTATTTTATCAATCAAGGAATGGATCATCAGCTTCTAAGGTAAATAGGAAAATGAAAGGATACTCCAACTCATGTTCTTCCTTCTCCATGGGAAAGTTTATATACCATATATCCTCGAGTATAAGCCGAGTATTTTCTGGCACAAAATTTGTGCCAAGTTCGGGACTCGGCTTATACTCGAGTATTTACGGTAATTTTTATGGAGGGCAATCGTCATACCAACAACAACAAAAAAAAAAAAAATGTGGAGACTTGCCAGACAAGACTATCTCTGAATTCTTGAAACCAGAAAGACCAGAAGGGGGAGAGCAAGAATGAATGAACTAAGCCGGGCACAGAGGCTCACACCTGTAATCCCAGAACTCTGGGAGGCCGAGACAGGTGGATTGCTTGAGCTCACGAGTTCAAGACCAGTCTGAACAAGAGTGAGACCCCGTCTCTACTAAAAAATAGAAAAACTGAGGCAAGAAGGTCACTTGAGCCTGAGTCAGAGGTTGCTATGAGCTATGATGACACCACAGCACTCCCAGGGCAATGGCTTGAAACTCTGTCCCAAAAAAAAAAGGAATGAATGAACCAATCTAAGAAGGTGTTGATAAAAGGTATAATACTGTGCAAAAGAGTGATGAGTAAGAACCTTTGTTTCATCCAATTTTATCCGACCTACAACTTAACTTTTGCAAATTCATTTATCACCGTCTTTTTCTTTTCTCAAACTTCATGCAAATCTTTCTTTTCTTTTATTAATCCTAAAAGGAAATGATAAATAAAGACAGTGAATCGAAAGAAAGTCAATACCCTGGGAAAATTAAAATCAGACGAACAAATCTGGTCACATAATGATCACTGAATAAACTGGGTCCAATGCACTCTGAGTTGTTTTATAGGCTGACTGTTTAAGATTTACTTCCTTTTGAAGTTAAGCAGGCTTTCCTTCAGGAACAACTCACCCTTCCCTATTTTCATTCAATCCTGATGTACTACCACATATCTCTCCGTACCTAATGGTATTTACTTACAGTTATTCACATGTCTCTATTCTCTAGTAGAATTGAAAATCTTCAGGCCACCAAAACATCTTTTTAAAACTGCTTTTGAAATGATCATAACCTTACAGAAAATTTGTAAATATAGCACAGAAAATGTTCTCCGCTGAACCATTTGAAAGTAAATTGCCGGTTTAATACCCCATTACTTTCAGCGCCTTTAAGATGTATCTTCCACATAGAAAGACATTTTCTACATAGACAAAATAAAATCAGCAGTGCTGTGGACTAAACTGTGTCCCTTGCTCTGAAGTTCAAATGTTAAAGTTTCATATGTTAAAGCCCTACCCACTGTGTGATGATTGGAGGTGGATCTGTGGATTGTATTTAGGACTACCTGAGAATAGAGCTTTCATGGTGGAATTAGCACTCTGAGAAGAGATACCAGAGAGTGTATTTCTCTCCCTCCACGGTGTGAACACGCAGCAAGAATGCTGCCGTCTTCAAGCAAGAAACAGAGTCCTCCCTGGGGAATCTAGCCCGCTAACATCTCGGTCTTGGGCTTCCCAACACCCAAAACTATGAGAAATAGATCCCTGTTGCTTAAGCCACCTAAACTCTAGTAGCGTGGTGTGGCAGTCTGAGTTGACTAGAAATAACATCGACTAACATCTACTTCTCAGACACCATTTAAATTTCATGCATCATCCAAGTAAATCCCAATTAATGTCATTTAGAGTATAAGAATTTATTTCTAAGTGGCATATCTTGTTTAGTAGTCATGTTTTATTAGACCCTGACAGCATAGAAAAGTCCACAGACAAAAAAAAAAAAAAAAAAAGGAAAGAAAGAAAAGAAGAGATTTCCCTTGACTTTCATGATCCTGACATTTTTGAAGATTTCATGCCAGTTATTTTGTAGAAAAAATTCAATTTGTATTTCTTTAATGTAGGGACCAGATTTCATGCAAAATTTGGATTCCAGAACCTAAGCAGTGTCTTGTCATAGAGATGATATCCAATAAATGTGAATTAAAGAATGAATTAGTAATTGAAAATGTCTGCTGTGAAATTCTGACTCACTGGGTTAATGCTAATGCCAACTATTTTAAAATTTTGAAGAAAATAAAATCACATATATTTAATAGGAGAAAGAACACTCCAGACCCACACAGCATTGAGGGTCATTCCTTTTTTTTTTTTGCAGTTTTTGGCCTGGCCAGGTTTGAACCTGCCACCTCCGGCATATGGGGCCTGTGCCCTACTCCTTTGAGCCACAGGTGCCACCCTGAGGGTCATTCTTTAATATGTTTAATGAGCGTGCATATTCTGGACACTGTGTAAGTTAACGCTAGTCCCTTTAGAGCCATGCTTCTCAAATGCAGTCTGTGAGCTGCTTCTAGTTCATGCATTGTTTCCAGTTCAGGATGACCCAAGAAGAAAAACAGGGAATAAGAATTTAGAAACTTTTGGAGCATTTTGGCAGAATAATTCTATTTTTGCTGAATCTGATGATCTTAAAATGATCTTATATATCACTATTTTATTACATTTAATGGGTTATTAATTTACATTGTATTTTTCATAGTGATTGATTCATAATGGATGGAAAAAATTTTAATGTTTTTTATCACAGTTTGTGACCATTCTCCATTGTTTCAGGGAGAACAGAGTAGAGTGGGGTAAATATCAGCTATCAAGACCATGGTGGGATTAGATCAGAAACTTGATGAATGGGAAGGATCAGTCTCATTTATAAATTAGAGAAATGAGAGAGTTCACCTATGTGTACATGTGTGTGAATGTATGCGCTTGTGTGCATGCACATGCATGAACATTCTTGTGTGTGGTTATCCATGCACGTGCAATGCTTGTTTGTGTATGTGTGCTCTATGTGTGTGCACATGTGATGTACATGTGGGTGCATACAGGCGTGCATGTGTGTGCATATATATTGTACATAAGGGTGCACACAGATGTGCAGTGTGTGTATGTGCATATGTGTACAGTTTGTGTGTGCTCAGGAATGTGCATAAGTGTATGGAACTGGATGATCTTGATCCTAGCTACTTTATTTACTATAAAATGAGGGACCCAGACTAAGTGCTGATGGATTTCTTTCTTCTTTGGAGTTCCTGGGGAGCTTGAGGAAGTCCTCTTTCAGGTCTAACACAAGTGTAATTTCTATTCCCTCCTTGGGAGCCTCAAGTAAAAGTGAAAGCTTGTGATTCCAATATTGGGTGATCTCAACTCCTTCCACACCTGAATTCATTGCATCCCAAAACATTGGTTTTAGTAGCATTCCTCTCTAAAGAAGATTCTCATGTTCTGCCTTCCCTTTTTAAACTCATTCCTCAGACAAAGACAGTGGCCACTGGTGTTATTACACCTTCTAGGTAACAGAGTAGGTAATTCTAAACATTTCATCGAAGACAGAAGAAAGGAAAAATGATTAGAAAAAGAATAAAATGGGCAGAAGATATAATGGTACAAAAATGTGATGAAGAAACTCTATAGAAGGTGCCAAAAAATGTATGAACATTTTAAGAAAGGAAAAAAATCTGTATTAAATTTGTAATACTCAGGTCAGGTTTGACTTCTGCCACTGCAAGAGGTGATCAGTGTGACTTGTATTCATCTTTGTTATCAGTGTATATTGAATATTACAATGTTAATAGTTTTTTTTTCCTTTCTTTAAATGTATACACGTTTTTTGGCATCCTCTGTATGATTGCTTTAAGTATGATTTACTTTGGCAACCTTCAATCTTTATAACAGTTTGCTCAATCCAAAACATATTGAAAGCAACTTTCGTATACCAGACACTGGACTCAAGAAAGTAAGAGAAGATACAAAAAGTTGCCCTAGAATGACCTCCATGTTTTCAGGGAGACAAATGAGCAAACAAGATTTTAATATAGTAGATTTGGATATTTCAGGAGGTATTTTTTGGCACAAAGTAAAAGTATAAACCAAGCCTTCTCAGGGGAAATAATTCCCACAAACATTCTTGAGGGACTAAATTGCAGGCAGGATGGAGGATGGGCATGACTGGATGATCAGTGTGCAGTTCAGAGGCGATATATTGTTTGCGATTAATAAATATTTGCTGAATGAATGCACAATTTAATTAGAGTTGAGTGACAAACTATAGTTAAAATTACTCTAGCAAGAGGCACTAGGCAGGGAAGCAGGATATGGAAGCAGGAAGGGACAGAGTCGCAGTTTCCTGGTGGAGGATTAAAAAGAGGTGGTGAGTTGAGCATGGAGATACAAGTGGAACCCAGATAACGGAGATCTTTCCCTGCAGTGCTAAAGCTCCTACCTTTATCTGTAGGTTACAAGAGTGGGACCTTTTAAAATTTGTATTGCAGTTTGATCATAGGTGACTAGGGAAAGGGGAAGTAGGACAGACATGGAGATATGATGAGCAGGGTATTTTGCTAGACTTGGAAAGGGAAGATGAAGACCTAACATAGAACAATAAAGGGAGTGATAGGAAATGGGGGCGGGGGGACTAGTGATGCATGATTGAGGAGTCATTTCAAAAATAACATCAGTGTAACTTCTCACTTAGTTAAGAGATGATGGAGGAGAAGTGGTACACTCAGTGTGAATTGAAAAGACGCAAACTTGGGCAATCCCATACTTATTACTTACGTTCTTAGATGAATGACAGTAATCTAAACTGAGCTAAGGTAGATGAGAGGACAAGTACATGATTAGAAAGTAGAAAGAGATGTCTAAAAGAGACATCTCACATTTATTTCTAAATTTTCATCTGCTGATGAAAAGAAAAGGTAAAAACTAGAAAAATGACTCGGCGCCTGTGGCTCAAGTGGCTAAGGCACCAGCCACATACACCTGAGCTGACGGGTTAGAATTCAGCCCTGGCCCACCAAACAACAATGACGACTGCAACCCAAAAATAGCCAGGTGTTGTGGCAGGCGCCTGTAGTCCCAGCTACTTGAGAGGCGGAGGGAGGAGAATCGCTTAAGTCCAGGAGATGGAAGTTGTCCTGTGAGCTGTGATGCCACAGCACTCTACCCAGGGCGACAGCTTGAGGCTCTGTCTCAAAAAAAAAACTAGAAAAATGTATGCATGTATTCTGTATATGGCTATGCAGGTATGCATATATAGCAAAAGTTTGGTGTGCCAGCTATGTCTGGATAAAGTCATATAAAAGTTCAACTTCTCATTTATTGATGTCAAATCAATTATTGCCTGAATATATCAATATATCAATATATTGAAACTTTAGTAATTTGTTTCATATTTCAAAATATACCATGGGCAGAGAAGGCTGTAGCTTAAAGCTGGTTCCAGAGGTGTGAAAACATCATGTCTCTACAACCAAAGCAAAGAAGAAAACTGTGCCAATTACATGCTGAGCCTGCTTTCAGCCAATTACCTGACTTATTGAGGAAAATAACCTTAGTGTCTAATTTACCATTGCAGTTGCCTTAGTCTTCTGCATTGCCCTGCTTTGGGCATATTTCCATTTCGACCATTATTGAAAAGGATATACTTCCTTTATGGTGGTTTTATATAAAGATAGTTTCATGTCTTAGGTTTAAATCTTTTATCCAGTGAACATCTCCTTCTTTGACTCTGATACTCCCACCTTCTTCTAGTAAGTACCACTGTGATTATCACTTCTGTTTTCACAACTCTTTTTTTTGAGACAGAGTCTCACTATGTCGCCCTCTGTAGAGAGCTGTAGTGTCACAGCTCACAGCAACCTCACTCTTGGGCCCAAGCGATTCTCTTGCCTCAGCCTCCCAAGTAGCTGTGACCACAGGCGCCTGCCACAACACCAGGCTGCTATTGGTTATAGCTGTCATTGTTGTTTGGCAGGTCAGAGCTGGGTTCAAACCTGCCAGCTCTGGTGTATGTGGCTGGCGCTTTAGCCTCTGAGCCACAGGCATTGAGCCCACAACTCTTTAACTCTGACACTCTCACCTCCCCTCTTGTAAGGACCACTGTGATTACCACCCAGATGATTCAGGATGATCTCCTCATCTCAAGATCAATCCTTCACTGAATCACATCTGCAAAGTCCCTTTTACCATGCAAAATAAAACATATTCACAAATTCTGGACATATTTAGTGAGGGCATTTTTCAGCCAATCACAGAGATCATGCAGAAGGGTAAAAGTTGCTGAACAATGTACTCAAGCAGGTAAAAGGACGCCTTGGTCAAGAGCAGAGAGTGTCCAGTCACAGCAATAGTAGAAAAGGCAAAGTATGGGACACAGATGGAAGTAGGGGACCAGGTGCAATGGTGGACTATGATATTCTCTTTTGATTGCCTTTATTAGTAAAATAGGAAGTAAAAATTTAAAAAATCTCAGCACCCAAGGAGAGGGTGGGGGGAGAGGGTACTAGAGATTTAAGAAGAAAGGGACAGTATGAAACAGTCATTTAGGGCAGCGCCTGTGGCTCAGGGATTAGGGAGCTGGCCCCATATATGGAGGGTGGCGGGTTCCAGCCAAACTGCAACAAAAAATAGCTGGGTGTTGTCATGGGGGCCTATAGTCCCAAGTCCCAGCTAACTGGGAGGCTGAGGCAAGAGAATCACCTAAGCCCAAGAGCTGGAGGTTGCTGTGAGCTGTAACGCCATGACACTCTACCTAGGGCAACAATGTGAGACTCTGTCTCTAAAAAAAAAGAAACAGTGGAGAGACCTCCTTTGCAGCATAGCGGTTGGTACTGCTGTCGCCTTAGCGTTTTTTAGTCAGGAAAGCCGAGCCCGAGCTGAGGGCATCGGGGGTCTGCGGGTCCCGGCTCCAGTCACTATGGACAGTTTTTTCTTCAGCTGTGAGCTTTCCAGCCATACCCGTTCTTTCACCTTCAAAGTAGAGGAGGATGATGCGGAGCACGTGCTGGCATTGACCATGCTCTGCCTCACTGAGGGGGCCAAAGACGAGTGTAATGTGGTAGAAGTTGTGGCCTGGAACCATGACCACCAGGAGATTGCAGTGCCTGTGGCCAACCTCAAGTTGTCCTGCCAGCCCATGCTCAGCCTAGATGACTTCCAGCTCCAGCCACCTGAAACATTCTGCCTGAAGTCAGGCTCTGGTCCTGTGAGGATCACTGGGCGGCATCAGATTGTTACTAAAAAGCAATGATATTTCTGAGGAAGAGGAGAGTGAAGAGGAGGAAGCTGAGTTGTGTCCCATCCTTCCTGCCAAAAAGCACAGGGGCAAGCCCTAGCACTCCTTGGTCAGCCAGCTGCCTGCTACATGCGCATGCACCATGTTCCTAGACAAGTTTCAAGAATTTTAAAATGTTTCTTCTTCACTTGAAGAGAGTTTGGAATGGGGTTTGGTTTGAGGGACTTGGGCCTGAGCTAGAAAAAGGGCGTGTTCTCCATAGGGACCTGGTATTCTGGTTGTGTGGCATGCCAGGGGCTTCCCTTTTCTCTAGGGGTGGGAGGAATTCTGAACTTTTATCCTGATCATCCCTCCCTTCCCACCTGCCTACGAGAATTGGAGGTTAGTGTCTGGAGGTCAGAACTACATGTTTTTTACACTTTTTACATTTTTGGATGAAGGTTGAAATAAAGTGCTGTGAGGTTTTTACAATTCAAAAAAAAAAAAAAAAGAGAAACAGTGATTTAGGAGAAGGGGAGACAGGATGTGTCAAGAAATACAACATGAGTGCCAGGCAGCTTCAGGGTGTCTTGCAACCCTTCAGCATTTCTGGATGGTTTATTCATGCCACTATCAGGTGTGCAGGGGCTGGAACAGAGCAGGAATTAATCAGGTCGTGATTTTTTATCAGGCAGACATAAGAAAGAGGAAGGGCAAGGGGGTTAAGGATGTATGAAAGAAAGTGATTATATTGATTGATCATTGAATGTAAGTTAAGAAGGAGAAAACTATACTTTCAGGGATCATTTCTTTCTTTTTTTTTTTGATACAGAGTCTATGTCACCCTTGGTAGAGTGCCATGACATCACAGATCACAGCAACCTCAAACTCTTAGGGTCAAGTGATTCTCTTGCCTCAGCCTCCCAAGTAGCTGAGGCTACAGGTGCCCACCACAACGTCCGGCAATTTTTTTTTTTTTTTTTTTGCAGTTTTTGGTCAGGGCTGGGTTTGAACCTGCCACCTCTGGCATATGGGACCGGTGCTCTACCCCTTTGAGCCACAGGCACCGCCCCCGCCCAGCTATTTTTTGTTGTTGCAGTTGTCATTGTTGGTTAGCTAGCCTGAGCCAGGTTTGAACCTGCCACCTTTGGTATATGTGGCTGGCACCGTTACCACTGTGCTATGGGTGCCAAGCCGATATTTATGTCTATAGTTTGTTACTAGAGAAGTTTCTCTGAATGTATAGAGCATTGTCAAAAATTTTATTTAAAAAAGATGGAAATGAGGACATGAGAGGCTCAGGTGATGGACAATGAAAAAGAGTAGTAGAATATAGGTCTGCTGAGTCAAAAAATTGTCAGAGTCAAGGAATAAGAGAGACTCAGAAAGATATGGGTGGTATTGAGAAGTGGGATACTTAAAATTGAGATGACAGTGGTATAGCTATTGTCAATGACAAGGTTTATGGTAGTGAGTAGCTATGACCTACTATGGTAGAGCAAGAAACAAGATCACTGGAACAGAGAGATGATGGAATTGAGAGATTTGGGGGAAAGTTTCCAGATTCAGGAATCAGAAGGCCCAGCTTTAAAATCCAGCTCTAGCTGAGTGCAGTTGCTCACACTGTGGCTCAATGATTAGGGCGCCATATAAGCCTAACATTTTGGCTTGGCGCCTGTAGCTCAGGGGCTAGGGTGCCAGCCACATATATCAGAGCTGGCAGGTTCGAATCCAGCCCGGGGCCTGCCAAGCAACAATGACAACTACAACCAAAATAATAGCCAGGTGTTGTGGCAGGCGCCTATAGTCCCAGCTACTTGGGAGGCTGAGGCAAGAGAATCGCTTAAGCCCAAGACTTTGAGGTTGCTGTGAGCTGTGATGCCACAGCACTCTACCCAGGGTGACAGCTTGAGAGTCTGTTTAAAAAAAAAAAAAGCCTAGCACTTTGGGAGAACAAGATGGGACTATCACTTAAGGCCAGGAGTTTGAGACCAGATTGAGCAACATGATGGTACAAAGACAAGCAAAATATATATGTATATATACACATTATATTTATTTATTTATTTTGGAAGAAGAGGAGACAAGGTTTCTCCCTATACCCTGGGTTAGAGTGCAGTGGTGTCACCATAGCTCACTGCAACCTCCAACTCTTGGGCTCAAATGATCCTCCTCCTGTCTTCAGCTTCCTTAGTGGGATTATGGGCACCTGCCACCACACCAGGCTAATTTTTCTTTTCTTTTTTTTTTTTTTTGCAGAGATGGGTCTTGCTCTTGTTCAGGCTGCTCTCAAATTCCTGAACTCGAGTGATCCTCCTGCCTTGGCCACCCAGAGTGCTAAGAGTACAGGTATGAGCAACCATGCCTAGCCATCCAAATATGTTTAAAAATTAGTCAGGCATGGTGGTGCATGCTTATAGTTCTAGCTACTTGGGAGGTGGAAGTGGGAGGATCTCTTGAGTGCAGAAGTTCAAGGTGAGCTGCCACTGTGTCTCTTTTTTTAAAACAAAAAACAAAACATGCTCGGAGCTTGCAGCACAGCGGTTACGGCCCAGCTACATACACCAGGGGTGGTGGGTTCAAACCCGAACCAGGCCAGCTAAACAACTGTAACCAAAAAATAGCTGGGCATTGTGGCAGGTACCTGTAGTCCCAGCTACTTGGGAGGCTGAGGCAAGAGAATCGCTTACGCCCAAGAGTTGGAGGTTGCTGTGAGCTATGAAGCCACAGCACTCTACTGAAGGCAACATAGTGTGACTATCTCAAAAAAAAAAAAAAAAAAAGTCCATCAAATATTGCTGGTAAAATTTTTATTTGCTCTAAGCATTTGCTTTATCCCCCAAGTAAGTAGGAATAAGAATATGGACTTTAGCTGGTTCAGGATTGGTGATAACCCCCTAAAATTATACACACACACACACACATACACATATATATACACACACACACATACATATATGTGCACACAATTTTATAAAAACATATTAAAATAAAGTAATACATAATAAACACTAAATGGTTGTCCATAAGAGAGGGAAAAAAATAGGAGTGGTGATAGGGATTTAAGGGAATCAAAAACAAGACACGTAACGTGTTCTCCTGATGGTTTCCCTCGAATTGAAGAATATGATTAATATAACTATCACTTGAGGTCAAAACAAATTTAAAAAATGAAAAACAGGAAGGAAGGAGGCACCGGCCCCATATATGGGAGGTGGCGGGTTCAAAATCAGCCCTGGCCAAAAGCTGCAAAAAAAAAAAAAAAAAAAGAAACAGAATCAAAAGGACTTGTGACACCCATATTTGGATGTGAGCACTGAGGGTTAAGGAAAAGTTGGACCTTGGGAGAAGACACTTTAATTGAAATAGGAAGCAGTGAAGGAGGAACTTCTTCAAGAGGGAAGCTAAATTTGGGAATTAGAGGTATGTTTTAATTCTCTAAATCTTTCCCTAATTTCTCTCTTTGCCTTTGACATATATCCATTCACTCAACAGATGGTTTAGAGCAGGGGTCCTCAAACTGCAGCCCGTGGGCCACATGAAGCGGTGTGATTGTATTTGTTCCCATTTTGTTTTTTTACTTCAAAATAAGATATGTGCAGTGTGGATGGGAATTTGGTCATAGTTTTTTTTTTTAAAACTATAGTCTGGCCCTCCAACGGTCTGAGGAACAGTGAATTGGCCCCCTGTTTAAAAAGTTTGAGGATGCCTGGTTTAGAGATACTTCCTATGTCTACTCCTCATCTCTCACTCATTTTTTCAGCCCCCTGTGGTCTGGTTCCAATTCCCACCACTTCATGAAAACTTTCTTGTCAAGATCATCACAACTTTCCAATTCCTAAAACCTATAGTCACTTTTCAGGCCTCATTTCTCTTGAGATTTAGCAGCATTTAAACAGGTGTCAATCCCTTTTTGAAACATTCTTGGCTTCTAGGATACCATTCTCTTGAGTTTTTCCAGCTCTTCATTCTCTATCTAGTTTTTTTTTTTTTTTTTTAAGAGACAGAGTGTCACTTTGTCACCATCAGTAGAGTGCTATGGCATCACAGCTCACAGCAACCTCCAGCTCTTGGGCTTAGGCGATTCTCTTGCCTCAGCCTCCCGAGTAGCTGGGACTACAGGTGCCCACCACAATGCCCAGCTATTTTTTTGTTGCAGTTTGGCTGGGGCCAGGTTTGAACCCGCCAGCCTTGGGATATGGGGCTGGCACCCTACTCACTGAGCCGCAGGCACCACCCCTCTATCCAGTTTTTATTTATTTATTTTTATTTTATTTAAGACAAAGTCTCACTCTGTGGCCCTGGGTATAGTACCATGGCATCATAGCTCACAGCAACGTCTAACTCTTGGGCTTGAGAAATCTTCTTGCCCCAGCCTGCCAAGTAGCTGGGACTATAGGCATGAGCCACAAAGCCCAGCTAGGGATGGGGTTTCACTCTTGCTTAGGCTGGTCTCCAACTCATCAGCTCAAGCAATCCACTTGCCTCAGCCTCTCAGAGTGCTAGGATTACAAGCATGAGCCAACATGGCTGGTCATCTATCCAACTTTTAAATGTTGGTCCTAGGAATACTCTCTACAAGGTCTTTCTGGTGTTCTCACCCATTTCCAGTTTTATAATGTAAATGATAAATAATGCCCAAAATTATTTCTCAGTCTATACGTCACTTCCTTTGAGGGGCCCATCTCACTTTGGCACCTGAGTGCCAAACTCTTATGCAAGTGCTAATAATAATAATAAAGTCTCACTTTCCACGTCCAAATATAACTCAATTGCTAGACCTCTTTCCAAGGAATAATAGGACGCCCTGCCCTACCTGTCAGAGCTCACTCACTACACTTAGTCACAATGTTGTGGTCAGGTCCTAGCTCAGGCGAGAATCTTTCTTTGCATCACATTTGCACTTGTTCCTTGTGCCTGGAAACACGTTCCACAGTCTGTGGTTAAAGATCTTCCCTGAATCCCCAAAGGATTCTGCTATTTTCAATTACAACACTCCACTTCATCTGTTATTTCGTTTGTTTATTGTCTGCCTCCTCAACTCCGAACTCCAAGAATACAGATATCGTATCTATTTTGTTCTTTATTATTATCTCTGCACCTGATAGTTTGGCCCAAAGGCGTAATACTTTTGAATGTGAAAACAAATGTGGGCATACCAAGCATATGGCGGTAACCACAAAGCTTCCACTAACGTCTACTCCAGGAAAACCACCTTTTTTAATGAAGAGACACCAAAGCATGCTGTACGAGTCTTGGGTAGCAGCCGCCCCCTACACCGCCCAGGGACAGGGGAGATGCACCAGCCCCGGCAGGGCACCCGACGCCAGCAGAAGCCAGGTCCTGATTGGCCGAGCGTCCCCTCTGCCCGCCCCAATTATCCTCCCCTCCCCCCCCCCCCCCGACGACCCGCCTCGGCTCTCAGCTGGCTGGTCAAGAACCGAACTGAACATATCCGCTCTCCCCGCTCAGGCCGGCCCGCCCGAAACGCTGCATTGTTCTGGACCTTTCCCGCCGCGCCTCCCACACCCCTGGCCTCACCTGGACTGGGAGGTCTCATCTTGCCTTCGGCCTCTCCAGAGCTGGTTTTAAATCGCGCGCGCCGAGACGCCTGGACGTCGTAACGGCCGTGTGACGTCGTCGGGGGTGGGGCTAGTGCGCGCCTGCGCAAACTACCTCGGTTCTCCGCGGGAAAGGGCAGCTCCGCACAAAGCAGAAGTGAGAAGTCTTGGATAGAGGGCCCCTAGCCCAGCCCATAGTATGGAAACCCCCTCATTCCTAGGCGCGGAATTGGGCCCTGGGGACCCAGAATCGAGGAGGGCGAACAGGGGGTTCTTCTATTGTGGAATTTACTTTCTGATGGGGAGGCAGATTACGAAGAAAACGATGTTCATTTCTCTTAGGGACCTCTTCTGTGAGGGCGGCAAAACGCTAAAAAAGTGGGAGGGGTGTGGGAGCTAGGTGAGAGGGAACCGACCTGGGAATGACAAGCGTTCCAGGTGGGGACGGACGGGTGCAAAATGTTGTATGTGCCTTTTTTAAATGAAGACTTTTTTTTTTTTTCTTTTGCAGTTTTTGGCCGGGGCTGGGTTTGAAACCACCACCTCCGGCATATGGGGCCAGCGCCCTACTCTTTTGAGCCACAGGCGAAGACCATCATTTTTATTCAGACTTTTGTGAAAAGTTTCATGGAAACTACACCTCCCCTAACAAAAAAAGTGGGAAAAGGTAGACGTGTAAAAAATGCTGCCTGTGCATCCAGCTTCATCTAACCTCAAGACTGAATTATGGGGGCGGCGCCTGTGGCTCAAAGGAGTAGGGCGCTGGCCTCATATGCCGGAGGTGGCAGGTTCAAACACAGCTCCGGCCAAAAAAAAACCTCAAAAAAAAAAAAAAAAAAAAAAAAGCATGCATTAAGGCAGGAAGGACAAGGCCCCGCTCTCTATTCCCTAGACCAGCGTATAGTTAAACCATCGGCCCGCTTTTTTTAATCGTTTGC
>CAUYPK010023403.1:0-16478 GCA_963574355.1 Loris lydekkerianus
ATACCACAACTTTTTAATCCATTCATGGATCAATGGGCACTTGGGCTTTTTCCATGACTTAGCAATTATGAATTGGGCTGCAATAAACATTCTGGTACAAATATCCTTGTTATAATGTGATTTTTGGTCTTCTGGGTATAAACCTAGAAGAGGAATTATAGGCACGAAAGGCAGGTCTATTTTTAGGTCTCTAAGTATTCTCCAAACATCCTTCCAGAAGGGACGTATTAGTGGGCATTCCCACCAGCAGTGTAGTAGTGTTCCCTTTTTTCCACATCCACGCCAACATCTCTGGTCTTGCGATTTTGTGATCGAGACTAGTCTTACTGGAGTTCGATAATATCTCAAAGTAGTTTTGATTTGCATTTCTCTGATGATTAAAGATGATGAGCATTTTTTCATATGATTGTAGGCCATGCGCCTGTCTTCATCAGATTAGTTTCTCTTCAAGTTCCTTGCCCAGCCTGTGATGGGGTCACTTGTTCTTTTCTTGCTTATACTTTTGAGTTCTCTGTGGATTCTGGTTATTAAACCTTTGTCAGAGACATAACCTGCAAATATCTTCTCCCATTCTGAGGGCTGTCTGCTTGCTTTATTTATTGTAATCTTGGCTGTGCAGAAGCTTTTTAGTTGGATCATGTCCCAGTAGTGTATTTTTGAAGCTGCTTCAATTGCCCGGGGGGAGGGGGGTCCTCATGAAATACTCGCCCAGACCAATTTCTTCAAGGGTTTTCCCTGCACTTTCTTCAAGTATTTTTATAGCTTCATGTCTTAAGTTTAAATCTTTAATCCAGTGAGAGTCTATCTTAGTTAATGGTGAAATGTGTGGGTCTAGTTTCAGTCTTCTACAGATTGTCAGCCTGTTCACCCAGCGCCATTTGTTAAATAGGGAATCTTTTCCCCACTGAAAGTTTTTAATTGGCTTGTCAAAGATCAAAAATGGTAAGTAGCTGGATTCATCTCTTGGTTCTCTATTCTGTTCCAGACATCTACTTCTCTGTTTTTGTGCCAGTACCATGCTTTTCTGATCACTATTGATTTATAGTATAGTCTGAGGTCTGGTAGTGTGATTCCTCCTGCTTTGTTTTTATTTCTGAGTAATGTCTTGGCTATTCGAGGTTTTTTTCTGATTCCATATAAAATGAAGTATTATTTTTTTAAGATCTGCAAAGTATGACAGTGGAGCTTTAATAGGAATGGCATTAAAATCGTATATTGATTTGGGTAGTATGGACATTTTAACAATATTGATTCTTCTCAGCCATGAGCATGGTATGTTTTTCCATTTGTTAACATTTTCAGCTATTTCTTTTCTTAGAGTTTCATAGTTCTCTTTATAGAGACTTTTCACATTCTTTGTTAGATAAATTCCCAAATATTTTATCTTTGGCACTTCTGTGAACAGAATAGAATCCTTAAATGTTTTTTCAGCTTGAATATTGTTGATGTATAGAAAGGCTACTGATTTATGTATGCTGATTTTGTAACCTGAGATGCTGCTGTATTCCTTAATCACTTCTGAGAGTTTTGTAGTAGAATCCCTGGTGTTTTCCAGATATACAATCATATCATCTGCGAAGAGCGAAAGTTTGATCTCTTCTGACCATATATAGATACCCTTGATCACTTTTTCTTCCCTAATTGCAATGGCTAAAACTTCCATTACAATATTAAAGAGCAGTGGAGGTAATGGGCAGCCTTGTCTGGTTCCTGATCTGAGTGGAAATTATTTCAGTTTAACTCCTTTCAATACAATATTGGCTGTCAGTTTGCTGTAGATGGCCTCTATCAGTTTAAGAAAAGTCCCTTCTGTACCAATTTTCTTAAGTGTTCTGATCATGAAGGGATGCTGGATATTATCAATGTCTCATCTAAGTCTTCCTAATTTTATTATCTACGTCTTCCTAATTTCTTTGCCCTCAATCGCCTCAGAGTTGGGAGCTTGAAGCTCTACTCAGGCGGTGCCTGTAGCTCAGTGGGCAGGGCGTCAGCCACATACAAGTAGACTGGCAGGTTTGAACCCAGCCCAGGTGGGCTAAAAACAAGTATGATGACACCTGAAACCAAAAAATACCCAGGCATTTTGTCAGGTGCTTATATTCCCAGCTACTTGGGAGGCTGAGACAAGAGAATCACTTAAGTCCAAGCGTTTGAGGTTGCTGTGAGCTGTGATTTCACAGCACTCTACGGAGAGGGACATAGTAAGACTGTCTGGGGGAAAAAAAAAAAAAAAGAAAGAAAAAAAAAAAAAAACCCTCTCCTTTGCTTGTTTAATTGGCGTGACTTACCCTTTCCAAACCGTGTCCATTGACCACCCAGTGACTTTCCCAAAAAAGTGTGTCACTCACATCTCCCCAGGAGTGGCTTCTCCAGTCATTTGGTGCACCAGAACTAGCCTCACACTAGGAACCTGAGATCCGAGCCTGGAAGGCTGTTTTCTCACAATGAGTGCATCCAGACTGTCCCGAAATGATGAAAGCTCTGCTCTGCCCATGGTTCAGTCCTGGTCCCTAGGGGCTGTTAAAAATCCCTGGCTTGCCCATCTAAGCTCTCCCAAAAGTAACTCATGCAAGTGCCCAATAAAACTTTCAGTGCATAACTCCTCTGTCTGTAAATTATCACTGCTATTGCTACACTGCCCAGCCTCTGCTGGGCATGCAATGACTTGCCCTTGAGCCACTTCTCCATTGCTTCTGTCCTCCTTTGGGGTCCTGAAGTCTCCTGCTGCTTCTCTGTGACCTCAAGGCGATGTTTCTGGGCACAGCGCACAAGCCAGAGGGCTTTTCTTCCCAATCTCACCACACATGTCTTTTCTTCCCAATCTCACCACACAACGTTAAGTCAGACACTTATAAAAGTAAAAAGGGAAAGGAGAAAAATTGTTTTGGAAGTTCATGATGTAGCTTGTAGAATGTCTTTCCCAGAACAATAAAAAGGAGCTCAGGTGATTGTTCTATATTGAGTATAAATGGTCAAGCCTCTCTATTCCTACTGTGCTTTACTATGTTCCATAGAAGAGCACATCCTTAGATTAAACATTACAGCATATCATGAAGGTGCTGTAGCTAGAAGCTGTCAGCTAATTTCATTCCTCCAATTGAATGGTAAGATTTTTCTGGACCCTTCACTGATGCCCTAATAGATACCAAGAGTTTAAGCTTTAAGATAGCATCAAATTATTTTCTAAAAGTGTTGTCAAATTTCACACTATAATACCCATGTTCTTTCACCATCTGTCACTACCATCATTGATAGTAATCTTTAGTACTTTGAAAGTTAAAATTAGCATCTAATGTTACTTTGTATTTAGTGATTGGTAATCATGTTAACCAGTATTGTTTCTTTCTGTTAATTTATATCTAACAGATTCTGAATATTATACATGTATCTATGTTACAAATAGTTTTCTACTCATTCTTTGCCTTTACTTTTAAAACATATTTTAACAAATTCTATGTGGTATCTATACATTTAATTTTTAGTTATTTTAATAGTCTAACACTTTAAGATTTAGAATATATTTACTCCATAGATTTTTAAAATATTTGTTTCTGTTTTCTTATATTTATTAAATTAGTATTATTGTTACAATTATTAATTTTTAAGAGACAGAGTCTTGCTCTGTCACTCAGGCTGTAATGCAATGGCACAGTCATAGCTATTGCAGCCTTAAACTCCTGGGCTCAAGCTATCCTCCCACCTCAGCCTCCTGAGTACCTGGGAAAATATGTGCTTAATACCATGCCTGGCTGAATTATTGTTTTATGTTAGAATTTCGTATAAGAAGTTACATTTATAACTTCTATGGAACAATGTCATTTACTTTCTATGTCAAAAAGTATTACAGATACAAATGTTTTGTTTACATGTATCACTCCTTTTTTTTTTTTTTTTGAGATAGAGTCTCATCTGTTACCCTTGGTAGAGTGCCATGTCATCACAGCTCATAGCAACCTCAAACTTGGGCTCAAACTTGGGCTCAAGCTATTCTCTTGCCTCAGCCTGCCAAGTAGCTGGGACTACAGGTGCCCGCTACAACACCCGGGTATTTTTTTGCTGTAGTTGTCATTGTTTGGCAGGTCCAGCTGCCTGGTGTATTGTATGTGGCTGGCGCACTAGCCTCTGAGCTACAAGCACCAAGCCTACATGGATCACTCTGTAATGTTTGAGCCAGGGTGTCCATCACCCACATAGTGTTCATTGTACCTCTTAGATAGATTTTTTCCCATCCCTTCTTCCCCTTTTCACCTCGACTTGATTTCCACTAAGATCGACTTCCAACTATGTGCATGTGTGTTCATCGTTTAATAGCGAGTACATCTGTTGTTTGTTTTTCAATTCTTAAGATACTTCACTCTGAGAATGGTATCCAGTTTCCATCCAAATTTTTAGGTAAGCAAATCTGGTCATGTTTGTCATATCTAATTCTGACTTCTAGTTTTAATAACATAATATAATGTATCATAATAAAACATGATGACATGACATAGTATGACAGAAACAATGAAATATGATATGATATAGCATGATAATGTAATGGACACGTGAATCCTCCTCCCTAACCAAAAGCTAGAACATTTTAAATATCTCACAACTATCTATGTGTTCTACCCTTAGCCCATCCAAATGCTTCCCTGTCTCCACAGTACCACCTTGCATATAATTCTCTTATTCATTTAAAAAGGGACAGTTTTTTCTCATTATTTGCAAATTCTATATTCATGAATTCACCTATTAGCTAAAATTTATTAGTAATGACTGTTGTACTTTTACAGTCGTTTACACACAGATGCAGAGTGGTGAAAAATTTTATTCAGATGATGTATATGTTCCCAGTTAAGGTCCAGCAAGTCTATGCTGTAATGGTTTGTTCCAGCTCTCGTACTGTAAACAATGTCCTTTTGTGGTCTGTGAATGCTGTTTCTTTCACATTTTTTTATGATGATTTCACTGTTTAAAATGTACCCCAAGCACAGAGCTGAAGTACTGTTGTGTTCTCAAGTGGGAGAAGACTATGATGTGCCTTACAGAGAAAATGTGTGTTAGATAAGCTTTGCTAAGGCATGAAGTATAGTGTTGTTGACCCTGAGCTAATGAATCAACAATATAGTACATTGAGAAAAAGGAAGAGAGAATTCACAATCTGTACATGAATCCACTTCAGAAAGTGTTAAAGTAACATTTTCCATATGTGATAAAATTATGAAAAAGTGAGTATATTTGTGGACTTTTGGGATGATGTCTTACTTTTTGTAAAAGCGTATAGTTCATAGTAATTTATGGCCATGTTTACCAGAGTAAGAAAATTGTTAAACCCTTCTCAACTATTGTTTTATTACAAGGAAATAATGCATTTAATTAATTATTTGGATGAAATATATACTTAGTCAGTTATCTTTAAACATGATCATGAAATTTTCACATGAAAATTTTTATTTTTTTAATTGTATAAAACTCATATAAGGCCTTCTCAAAAGTTTACATATTCTAGATCAGAAACTTCTACTTAAGAGTAATCCAAAAAAAAAGAGTAATCCAAGGTCTTTCCCCTCATTCTACTACAGAGAAGAATCAGTTCTGCTATCATTGAATGCACTATAATAAACTGAAATGTGGAGATAAGTGATTAGGCTTTATATCATAAATAAACCTAGAATAGCAATATCCTTATACACAGTATAAAAGACTACTATGGTGCCTGGAAAATAGGAGCCTGTCATGCCACTAGATGTGTCCTCCAGTTTAGTCAAGTTATCTACCTTCTTAAATGAGTTTATCTCAGATCTTCAGGCCTATAGTTTTCAGGGTTAAATCTCACATTTACCTAAGGTATCCTGTGTTGATAGCGTCATGAATATGGTATAGCAGTAAATAGGGGAGAAATGAAAGTTTGAAAATGTGCCCCCACTATGTATTTTTATCATAGTCAAATTGACACCAGCCAACTAGGAAACAGAAAGTATGATGACAGAAAAATGACTTTTGAAATTGACAAGAATATTATTTCTTATGCATGTTCTGGAGATGATTGTCTCAGAGCCAATTGGTACATGTGAACTAAGTCATAAGTCACTGTCAACATAAGGTGGCTACTGTAGACTGATATATGACACAGTGCTAAAGAGGCATACACCTTAATTTTTCAGTAAATGATTTAATTTTGGATCAGCATGCCTTAAAGAAAGAAATAGAAGCTTTGGAGTCAGATATAGCTGATTCCAAATTCTACCTCAGATATTTCCTGTGACAACGTCCATATTGCTCTTCATTTATGAGTTTGTTTTCTAATCTGTGAAGGGGGTGTAAATAATACCTACCTCAGGCTCACAACAAAAATTCAAAATAGTTTAAAATTCCTAAACTTAGCTCTCAGCCATTAATAAGTGTACCCGATTTTCACCCTGCAGCCAATTTTTGTGTGTGCAAACGTGATCCTTTCAATTATTGAAACTATTACACAAATGTTGACATATTTTAATATAAGGATTAGAAACCCGTATTTGAATATTGATGGAGGATCATAGAAAATTTATCTCTTCCAGTTTTTTTTTTTTTTTTTTTTTACATGAATGAAAATAAAATGAAATAAGCTAATGGAAAATAATGAGAAACTACTTCTGTAATGCTGAAAATTTAGATTGATTTATTATCTTCTCCAGACTTCAAAATATAGACATTTTTCATTTGAATAATTTAGCTTTTCAACAACATTGCACTCTGCTGCAGCTAGTGTTTTCATTATTAGAGAATCATGTTATGCACAATTAGCTTGCAATTCAGTGATATAGTTGTTCAAAAGTTGCCAAGATCACCGAAGAAAACTGAGGTTCACTATTTGAAGGAAACTCAAGGTTCAATATAAGTCATATTTGCTTTTACCATAGGAGTTAAATTATTGAAAGCCTACTTGTATGGGCCAGATGAGAAAACTGAGGCTCAGATGAGAAATGAGAATTGTCCTTGGTCACATAGCAAGATGTAATGAGATGACAAAGCTGAACACAGTTTGAATTATCTATTTTGTTTCAAAATGTATGGGAATACAAATATTTTGGTTACATGGGTCACTTTGGTAATGCTTGAGTCAGGGTGATAAGCACACACATCACGTAGCAGGGGTCCTCAAACTACGGCCCATGGGCCACATGCGGCAGTGTGATTGTATTTGTTCCCATTTTGTTTTTTTACTTCAAAATAAGATATGTGCAGTGTGCATAGGAATTTGTTCATAGTTTTTTTTGTTTTTTTTTTTAAACTATAGGCCGCCCCTCCAATGGTCTGAGGGACAGTGAACTGGCCCTCTGTTTAAAAGTTTGAGGACCCCTGAGTCCTAGACAGTGTTCATTGTTCCTGTTAGGTATATTTTTGCCCATCCCCTCCTCCTCTTCCTACCTGTTTGATTTCCACTGAGTTTTACTTCCCTATATACATGTGTGCTCCCTGATTAGTTCCAATTTAACAGCAAATACTTGTGGTTCTTGTTCTTCCATTATTTAGTATTTAATTAGGATAATGGTCTACAGTTCCATCAAATTTTTGCAAAAAACATAAATCAGTTTTTATGGCTAAGTAGTGTTCCCTGGTATACATATACCACATTTTGTTAATCCACTCATGAATAGATGGGCACTTAGGTTGATTACACATTTTTGCAATTGTGGATTGTGCTGCAAGAAACATTTGAGGTCAGGTGTCTTTTTGATAATATGACTTATTTTCCTTTGGATAAATAGCCAGTAGTGAGATTGCTGGATCAAATGGTAGGTCTACTGGTACTACATAGTATTTTGAGTAAGCTCCATACTCTTTTCCATAAGAAATGGGCTAAATTTCAGGCCCACCAACAGTGTATAAGTGTTTCTTTCTCTCTGCATCCATTCAAGCATCTAATGTTTATGGACTTTTTAATAAAAGCCATTCTAAGAGGGGTTAGGTGATATTTCATGGAAGCTTTAATTAGCATTTTCCTGATGATTACTAATGTTGAGCATTTTTTCATGTGTTTATTGGCCATTTATTTTCTTTCAAAAAGCTTCTGTTAATAGTTTTTACCCACTTTTTAATGGGGTTATTTGATTTTTTTCTTGCTGAATTGCTTAAGTTCTTTGTGGGTCCTAGTTATTACCCCTTTTGTCATACGTGTGGATTGCAAATATTATCTCTCATTATGTAGGTTGTCTATTTTCTCTGTTGGTTATTTCTTTGAATGGGCAGAATCTTTCTGAATTAAAGAAGCCCCATTTTGTTTTCTTTTTTTCTATTGTGTCATGTAGAGAGTAAAAGGATTAGGTTACACTGTTTGTATTTGTTAAGTCCCGCTTATAATTTTCTCCTGTACCCAAGCGGTGTGTCATACGTGCTAATGCTGTGCCCCCTTAAGTGGAAGCAACCCAAGCCCTCTCCCTCCTGCCCTCTCCTCGCTCACTGGCTCCCACCTTGAATATATTTGAGTTTTTCTCTTACGTGGGTATTTATTAAATTATCTACTGGCTTGATACTAGAATTGACTGCATTAGATTCTCAGTTTTCAAAATTATTGTGATATTTTACTAAGTAGAATGTGTTCCAACTCAATTCAGGTTAACACAAAAGATGTAAAGATCCTTTTTTTTTTTTTTTTTTTTTTTTTTTTGCAGGGGCTGGGTTTGAACCCACCACCTTTGGTATACAGGACCAGCGCTCTACACCTTTGAGTCACAAGCGCTACCCAGATGCATCTTTTTTAATAGCTGAATAGTACTCCATGGTATATTTATACCAAAGATTTTAAATCCATTCCTGGATTGGTGGGCTTTTAGATTGTTTCCCCATTTTGGCAATTAATTGTAAATTGGGCTGTGATAAACAGTCTAGTGGAAATATCCTTATGATAATTTTTTTTTCCCTGGGTAGATGCCTACTAATGAGATTTCAAGATATATTGGAGGTCTAATTTGAGTTCTTTGAGGATTATCCTTACTTACTTCCAAAGAGGTTGTATTAGATTACAGTTCCACCAAAAGTGTAAAAGTGTTGCCTTCTCTCCACATCCACACCAGCGTCTGAAACACTGAGACCTTGTAATGTGGTCTATTCTCACTGGGATTAGGTGATATCTCAGGGTGGTTTAGATTCGCATTTCTCTAACAATCAGGGATGAACACATCTCTTGTTTGTTAGCTATGTATTTATCTGTCTTCATCAGAGAAGGTTCTGTTCATACCTCCTGCCCAGTGGTAGATGGGGTTATTTGCTCTTTTTTTGTTGTTTGATTTAAGCTCTCTGTTAATTCTGTTATCAATGCATTTTCAGATTCATACCCTGCAAATATCTTTTCTCATTCTGAATGTTGTATTTTTGCTTTGCTGTGCAGAACTTTTTCAGCGTAATTAAGTCTCATTTGTTAATTTTTATTGTTGTTTCAATGGCCGCTGAAGTCTTTCTCAAAAACTCTTTCCCCAGTTCAACATCATCAAGAGTTTTCCCTACATGTTATTCTAATATCCTTTTATGTCTTTGACTTAAAACTATTATCCACCTTCAGTCAATTTTTATAAGTGGCGAAAAGTGTGGGTATGGTTTCAGTCTTTTACATGTGGTTATCCAGTTCTCCCAGTATCTCCCAGCATCTCCCATCTCCCAGCATTGTTGAACAGGAGTTATTTCCCCCACTGCATGCTTTTGTTTGGATTATCAAAGATCAGATGGCAGGTAGAGACAGGTTTTATCTCCTGGTTTTCTGTTCTTTTCCATATGTCTGTATCTCTCTTTTTGTGCCAATACCATGCTGTTTTGATTACTGTGGACTTGTAACATAGCCTGAAGTCTGGTAGAGTGATGCCTCCAGCTTTTTTTTCCATTACTAAGAATAGCCTTGGCTATAGAGGGTTATTCTTGTTCCATACAAAATGAAGAACTATTTTTTTCCAGTTCTTCAAAGTATGATATTGGTATTTTAATGGTGAATGCATTGAATCTGTACATTATTTGGGGTATAATAGATATTTTACTAATGTTGATTCTTCCCAGCCAAAAGCATGGTATATTCTTCCATTTTTTAATGTCTTCTGCTATTTCTTTTCTTAGAGTTTCATTATTCTCTTTGTAAAGATCCTCCATCTCTTTGATTAGGTATATTCTTAAGTATTTCCTTTATTTGAAGCTACTTTGAAGGTAATTGTGTCCTTGATTTATTCTCAACTTGGCTGTTATTGGCATATACAAAGGCTACTGATTTGTGGACATTGATTTTTATACCCTGAGACATTGCTGTATTTTCTGGTCACTTCCAAGAGTTTTGTGGTTGAGTCTCTGGAGTTTTCTAAGTATAAGATTATATATATCATCAGCAAAGAGCAAGATTTTGACCTCCTCTTGCCTTATTTGGATGCCCTTTATATCCTTCTCTTGCTTGATTGCATTAGATAGAACATCCAGCACAATATTGGATAATAGTGGTGATAGTGAACATACTTATCTGGTTCCAGTTCTCAGTGGAAAAGCTTTCAGTTTTACCCTATTCATTGTGATTTTAGCTGTGGGTTTGTCATAGATGGCTTCAATCAGCTTAAGAAATGTGCCACCTATGCCTATTTTCTTAGAAAAGGATGCTGAATTTTGTCAAATGCTTTTTCTGCATGCATTGAGAGTATCATATGATCTTTGTTATTGCTTCTATTGATATGGTCAATTACATATATGAATTTGTGTATGTTAAGCCAGACTTCCATCTCTTGGATGAAGTGTACTTGATCATGATGTATAATTTGTTTTGTGTGTAGTTGCTACCTATTAGGTAACATTTTTTTGAGAATTTTCTCATTGACATGCATTAGTGAAATCGGTCTGTAGTTCTCCTTTTTAGTTGGAACTTTTCCTGGGTTTGGAGTCAAGGTGATATTTGTTTCATAGAATGTGTTGGGGAAGGTTCCTTCCCTCTCAATGTTTTGGACAAGGTTCTGAAGCATAGGTACAAAGTCTTCTTTGAAAGCATGATACAATTCTGATGTAAAGGCATATCAGTAAAAGATTTGGTTTCTCCACCAATTCTATAGTTTGTCAGGATATAGAATTTTGAGCTGAAAATTATTTTGTTTAAGTAGGTTAAGGTAGATGACCATTCTCTTCTGGCTTGAAAAGTTTCATTTCAGGTGTCCATAGTCACCCTGATAGATTTTCTGATTTTCCCCAATAGGTCAGCTTGCTTACTCCTGACAGCTTGCCAAATTTTCTCTTTCATCTAGCCCTTGGACAGATTCTTGACAATGTGTCTTGAAGAAGTTCTGTTTAAGTTGAGATGACCTGGGGTTCATTTTCCCTCTGAAGGTATTATGTGGAATCTTTGGTAATACTTGGAAATCTTTTGGTGATACTTTGGAAATTTTCATTTATATTTTCCTCTAATAAGGCTTCCATTCCTCTGGGTTGTTCTTTCCCTCCTGGGATACCTATGGCTCTTACGTTTGAACACTTCATGAAGTCCCATAATTCTCTCAGTGAATGTTCTGTTTTCTCTATTTTTTCTTCTATCTCTTTAACTGCCTGAGTTAGCTCAAGAGCTTTATTTTCTAGCTTTGAGATTCTTTTATATCCATTATAAAGTCTCCTTTTTCATTTCTTATTGAGCATATCTTAGTCTTTTTTATTAAATCAGAACTGTGTACATTAAAGCATTTATGGGGTACAAAGTGCTTATTTTATATACAGTTTGGAATGCTTACATCAAACTAGTTAACATAGCCTTCACCTCACATAATTATTTTTTGTGTTAAGACATTTATACTCTACTCTTAATAGATTTGATATGTACCCTTGCATTATTCACAATAGGTGAGTTCCCACCAATAACCCTGTCTCCACCTGGCCTCTCCCTTCCCTCCACCTCTCTTCCCTCCTTCATTGTGGGCTATGGTTGTGTTTTATCATTCATATGAAAGTGTGGGTGATTATACATTGGTTTCATAATAGTACTGAGTTCATTGGATACTTTTTCTTCCATTCTTGAGATACTTTACTGAGAATAATATGTTCCAGCTCCATCCATGTGAACATAACAGAGGTAAATTTTATCTTCTATTCCTGGTTAATATAATAAGAGGTCTGTCAGGGGTCAGTGCTCCCGAACCCCAACCTGGTTTGAATGCTGACTTGGAAACCATACTAGAAATAACTAACTTAATACCAGTTTTAAGGAAAAACAAGTCAAAAATGCCTAAAGATGACTTACACTAACTCTTGCTGGGTAAACCAAGATAATGCAGCCCCTTGCTGGCTTCTTCAGAAGATTTCTATTAGTTTTTAACAAAAGGGCATATGCAAAAGATAGGGCTGAAAGAATCCCAGGTTCGCAGGAAGACTGGATAAAGAGAAAGCTAGGGTGAGTGGCAGGGGGTTAGTAAATAGCCCGTGGTCTATGTAAATGGAGGGGAAGGGAGAAACCAGTTTTATTTAGGTAGGGGAAGTAAACAAGGTTTTCTAATTTAAGTACATATTTGAGTTTAATCCCTTCCATCTGTTGATTCTCAAATGTATAGGCCTAGTCCACGCTGACCAGGCAGCAGGTGCTCCAGATTCTTTTCCTCTTCTGTGGTTCTGAGGAATCCCCATGGATTGCCCACTTGCAGGCATTTTCCCTGGTTACTTCAGAATTGATATGGGGCACTTCCTAAGAAGTCAACTTGTCTGCCTCCCACGGAGGTCTATTAATTTTATTTATCCTGTCAAAGAACCAAGATTTTTTTTTTTCTTTTTTCTTTTTTTCTTTCATTTCACCTAGTTCTGCTCTGACTTTATTATTTCTTTTCTTCTTTTGGCTTTAGATTTGTTTGCCTCTTCCTTTTCTTGTTCCTTGAGATGTCATTGGATTGTCATTTTGTAATCTTTCTGGCTATGAATTTCTCCCTTAGGTCTACTTTTTCTTTCCAATAGATATTGATATTCTGTATCCCTTTAGTCATTTAGTTTGTGGAATCTTTTGATTTATGTCTTAATTTCATTATTGATCCAATAACTGTTCAGCAGCAGGTTGTTAACTTTCCATCACATTGTGTAGAATTGACTGTTTCCCTTGGAGCTGATTACTTGTTTTATTCTACTATGGTCCAAGAAGGTACATGGTAGGATTTATAATTTTTTTTAATTTTTGAGACTTTTTTGTTTCTTATAATATAGTCAATCTTGGAGAGTGTTCCTTGTGCTGATAAGAAGAATGTGTAGTCAGTGGTTTGGGGGTAAAATGCTCAGTAAATGTCTATTAGGCTCATTTCCCACTTAATGCCAGTGTTTCTTTACATATTTTATGCTTGGATTATTTATTTAGTTCTTTCATCTAGGTTTTAAAGTTCAAAATTTAAATTTTTCAGGATGCAACATTCCAAACTGGAAGTTGTTATATTTAAAAAGCTGAAATATGGGCCTACAACCCATTCTGGCTTGTAAGGTCTCAGTTGAGAAGTCAGAAAAGTCATCAGTTAGGCTAATTGGTTTTCCTTTGTTTTTTAATTTTTTTTTTTTTTTTTTTTTTTTTTTTTTGCCTAATTGTTCATGAGGATTTCATCCTTCATATTTGCTTTAACCAGTCTGAGGACTATATATCTTGGTGATTGCCTCCTTGTATTGCACTGAATCTCCTAGGTGTACTTTGGGCTTTTTGTACCTAGATGTATAAATCTCTGGAAAGATCAGCAAAGTTTTCAAGAATTATTCCCTGAAATAGATTTCCCATCCCTTGTATTTTTTCTTCTTCACCCTCAGTGATGCCCGTGATTCATATATTTGGCCATTTTACATAATCCCATATTTTTGTAGGCTTTATTCATTCCTGTTCATTATTTGTTCTTTGTATTTGAGTGACTGAGTAAATTCTCAACAGTTCTCTTCAAGCTCTGATATTCTTTCTTCTTCCTATTTAGTCTGTTCTTGATACTTTCCGCTGTGTTTTCTATTTCCTTAAATAAATTTTTCACTTTCAGAAGTTCTACTTTTTCTTTTTAATATGTCTGTATCTTTAGTGAATTTATTAATTGATTTCCCTAATTGTTCATGGTATCTTTGACTTGGTTTTCCATTATACTTTGAATTTCCTTGAGCGTCCTACAGTAAAAAATTTGGATATTTTTATCTGTCTCTTCAATATTTTCATTTTAGTTATTAGCCATTGCTAGAGAGGTAGTGTTACCTTTTGGTGATAAACTTTCACTCTGATTTATCATGCTTCCAGAGTTCTTGTGTTGATTCCTTCTTACCTAGAGCAGCTGTTGCTTCTTATTTTTGGATTTTCTCTTGTTTAGATGGAGCTTTCCGCTCAACACTCATAAGGGAGTGTCTATAGCATATGTTGGTTAACTATTTTTGGCTTTGCTTATAGGTGTTTTGATGGGGGTCTAGGATCTGGATAGATATCCTTAGTGTGATGGTTTTCTCAGTTTCTTGTTGTTTATAGGTTCTAATAATGGTGAGCCATGTCTACAGGCAGATTCAATGTCTCTTATTGATGGAGAATGGAGGTTTGGGAAATCCTTTCTCTTGCTCCACCCCTATGACTTAATCATGTGAAATATATTTACATTGTGTTTTAATATCTGAGACAGTAGGTGGTGCTTGTGGATAAAATTAACCACACCCCATATGATTAAGTCAGTAAATGTTAGAAAGGGCATACAAATTGCTTTCCCTGTCAGTAGCTGGCACTTTCTGGAAGCAACAGGCTGCAGTGCTGTTTTAGGACCTGTGACTAGGTCTAATCCCTCAGCACAAGCACTCAAATGCTCCAAGTGGTGGGCAGAACTATGGAACCTCCAGGTTAGTCCTTATTCTCCAGCACAGCAGGAGCCAGTGTGGGAATGAGGCTGTGTACAGCTGGGTTATATAAGACTGCCCTCAGTCTCCACAAAAGCTGTTAAGGTAGCTGTTTCTGCAGGAGTATAAATAATGTCTGCTCCCAGTCCTTCTAGAGAAAGCCATCCAGTGGGGGGGTCTTCTGTGGGCTCCCCCAGACAGTCTACTTGTGGAGGTGAGTTTGTCTGATATTAACGATCTGGCTGTCAGGAGTGGGTTTCCACTCTTCTTCCCCCTCCCCTATTTCATGTTATTCCTCTAAAATCTGAAGGCAGGCAGGAGTTCAAATTAGCTGAGCTGTCCCATGATGGCACTATGAGGTGGGAGATTGCCACACAGGATCCTGCCCTAGTTTGAGAGCATAGCCTTCCTGTGAGGGGACAGGTGCTTATGGGGTTTGCTGTGGCTGGGAACCACACTGAATGATCTTTTCAGTTCTTTCTATAGGGGCTCCTTCACTTCCTGGGACTAGTTCACAAATCTCCCCCCTTTTACTCCTGACAAACACAACTTAGTTCTGGGGGCACAGGATCTGGATTGTGAATCTGACCCCAGGTCCCTGAAAATCAGTCCTTGACTGATACAGGGAGAATCAAGCTGGTCTGGAGTTGCATACAGTGTGCTTAAGCACTTCTGCTTTGGTGTTTACATTGCTCTGATAAAGGATCTGGAAAAACGACATTTTCAAGGGGGTAGAGGTGGTGGTGAGAAGGGAGATCAAGCACCCCTTACTCTACTGCACATCTTCAACAGGAAAATTTAAGTCCCACTGTGTGTTGAAGCCTAGTGTTGTAGCTACACCAACAGAGGGAAAGCAACCTCTCCTGAGATCCCCAGCTCCATCATTTCTGTTGGCAGCCATGAGAAGGGGCAGGAAAGGAGAGGAAAATGATCTGAAAGGATGAAAGCTAGCTCTCCAGTCATCTCCATCTTTCTCTCTGGAAGACAAGAAAGAATGTCCACCCACCTAGAATGTCCCTTCCCCTTCCTTGGCCCTTTCCTCATAGTCTGTGCTATAGTTGGGTTATAGCCTTCATGTGAAAGCTATAATTTAGCTTCATAGTAGGGCTGAGTACATCGGATACTTTTTCTTCATTCTTGAGATACTTTACTAACAAGAATATGTTCCAGCTACATCCATGTAAACATGAAAGAGGTAGAGTCTCCATCTTTCTTTAAGGCTGCATAATATTCCATGGTGTACATATACCACAATTTATTAATCCATTCGTGGATCAATGGGTGACTTAGCAATTATGAATCGGTCTTCAATAAACATTCTGGTACAAATATCTTGGTTATAATGTGATTTTTGGTCTTCTGGGTATGTACCTAGTAGAGGAATCATAGGATTGAATGGCAGATCTATTTTTAGATCTCTAAGTGTTTTCCAAACATCTTTCCAAAAGGAATGTATTAATTTGCATTCCTACCAGCAGTGTAGAAGTGTTCCCTTTTCTCCACATTCTCCTCGCCAACATCTCTGGTCTTGGGACTTTGTGATTTGGGCTAATCTTACTGGAGTTAGATGGTATCTCAAGGTAGTTTTGATTTGCATTTCTCTGATGTTTAAAGATGATGAGCATTTTTTCATATGTCTGTAGGCCGTGTGCCTGTCTTCATCAGAGTAGTTTCTCTTCAAGTCCCTTGCCCAGGATGCAATG
>CAUYPK010023404.1:0-18779 GCA_963574355.1 Loris lydekkerianus
GGAAGAATCAACATTGTTAAAATGTCTATACTTCCCAAAGCAATCTACCTATTCAATGCCATTCCTATTAAAATACCAACATCATACTTTCAAGATTTGGAAAAAATGATTCTGCGTTTTGTATGGAACCAGAAAAAAACCCATATAGCTAAGGCAGTTCTTAGCAATAAAAATAAAGCTGGGGGCATCAGCATACCAGATTTTAGGCTGTACTACAAAGCCATAGTGGTCAAGACAGCATGGTATTGGCACAAAAATAGAGACATAGACATTTGGAATCGAATAGTGTAGAGGATGCCAAGATCCAGACGACCTCTGAGCAAGATGGTTTGCAGCTGGGGGACAGACCCTCAGGCGATTCATCCATAGGTGCTCCTTGAATAGAAAGAGCCCAAGCCCATGGCGATCCTTAGGCACGCATTCATCATCTAATACTCCCCTCACCTGTCTTGTGCTGTCTCAATAAAAGGTTACTGTGGAGGTTTCTCAGGGCTACCCTGCAACCAAGGTTAGCCCGCCTCCTGCAAGCTTGTACTTCTAATCCACATCACACCTGGTTCCTTCCTGCAGTGATTGAGACCAGGGCCATATGGGCCATAAAGGCTATGACATCTGGTGTATCCGGCAGGATCCAGCAGGATACAATAGGACACCAGGGACATAGACCAAAGGGGAAAGTGACGCTTGGAAGTAAGTGAGGCCTTTGGTAGTCCAAAGGGAAACTTCGCTCAGGGCATGTGGGACCTTTGGGCAATCTAGAATCTAGGGTACCCCGCTCAGAATAAGTGAGGTCTTTCATAAATAAGTAAAGACGTTTAGAGAAAACAATGGTTAACTTCCTATTTGGGGAGTCACAAGAATTAGAAACTGAGGAAGAAGGCAATGTTCAAGCAGAATTTGAAAGTGAAGAGAATAGTGAGGTTCAGAGGGAAGCTGGATCTAAGGAGAACTGGGAATCAAGAGCATATGATACAGACACAAATAAGCAAGGAATTACTTCTATGGCCATTATGGCTGCTCAGATCAAACAATTGGAAGACCTAGTAAATAGTCTCATGTTCAGAAATGCTGATGTAGAGCATCCAAGATTGCCCTCCCTATGTAGATGAATCGCCTGTGACTTCTGTTATGAAGGGTGTGTTAGAAAGGCATAAAACTGGTGACTTTAAGTGGGAAGACATTTGGGGGCTTTTTCCGGTTATGGTCACTGATATTTCTCCCAATCTGCAACACCCTCAAGGGGGCCGTTTTGATCACCATATGATCACCTTTGCAGTTCTGAAAGATTTGAAACAGGATGTAGCACAGTATGGTATGCAATCCCTATTTTCTAGAGGTTTGTTACAGGGGCTTACACAAGAGCAGTGGCTCATTCCTTATGACTGGGACGTGATAGCCAGAACTGTTCTTGAGTCTGGATAATATTTACAGTTCAAAACCTGGTGTAAGGAGGAGGCTGACCTGATGAGTCACCAAAACCAGCAGAGAGGAGTCCCTATAACATCAGAACAGCTCACTGGTTCTGGCCAGTGGCTGGGGATTTCCAATCAACTTCAGTATGATGACATAGCCATAGTCCAGACAAGGCTGTGTTGCCTTAGGGCCTAGGAAAAGGTTCAGGCTCCTGGAGATATCTCTAAATCTTTTATTAAGATAATGTAGTTGGGGAATGAACCCTATACTGACTTTCTAGCCTGACTAAAACCTGCAGTCGATAAGGCCCTTGCCCAGCCGGAGCTCAGAGACGTGCTATTCCAAACTTTAGCATTTGAGAATGCTAACTCTGTGTCAAAAGGTGTCAAAAGGCCTTGCAACCTTTGAGAGCACAAAACACTCCTTTAGAGGAATATATACGGGCATGTGCTGATATAGGAATGGAATTCCAGAAGGCTAATTTGCTTGCTGTCACTTTAAAAGAAGGGGTCAGTCCATACCGTCCAAAATGTCATAACTGCAGAAAATTGGGACAGGAGAAAAGAGTGTTCAAAAGGGAAGATCTATAGCAAAAAAAAAAAAAAAAAAAAAAAAAAAAAATATATATAAATATATATAAATATATAGGGGGCTCACTAAATCTATTAAAACTGATAATGCACCTTCTTATTCTACTCACAAATTAAATACCTTCCTATCTTTTTGGAATATTCAATCATCTCATGGAATTCCTTACAATTCTCAAGGACAAGCCATTATTGAGTGACATCATAAAACATTGAAAGATATGTTAGATAAACAGAGAGGGGGAGAGGATATCCTCCCCTTGAATAATAGTCCTACGTATATGCTCACTAGAGCTCTTTTCACTCTCAATTTTCTGAATCTCAGAAATCACGGAAAGACAGCTGCAGAATGCCATTGGACATCTCTCATTCATCCACCATCCTCTCCAATACAACAACCTATTTTTTATAGAAAACCTGACATGTTAGAATGGAAGCCTGGCTATATACTGCATTGGGGTTGAGGTTTTTCCCATATTATTACAGAACATCAAGCAAAGCAGTGGTTACCAGCCCATTGGATTAAGCCTCGACACGAGCAGGAAACTTTGCCAGCACCTTAACAAATTGGTTTTCACTAACTTTTCTTTTATTCACAGGATTTTTGGAACCTAGGTAATTTATATACCTAGGTTCCAAATTTATAATAGATAAACCCTGGATCAATCTCCTCTGTGAGAACTCTAGCTGCTTCTCCCATATCACTGTCCATCTTTAGCAGGAAGCAGTTAAGAGCAGTCAGCATCCTGTTTCCCTAAGAGGCAGTTGGAGCTTCTATGCAGAGTGGGAAGTTTGATACAGGATTTCATTATTTGGGGCTGAATAACAAGCCCCAGGCAAGCTTAGTGTGCATCTTCTAAACCAGGCATCCTCAAACTGCGGCCCGTGGGCTACATGAAGCAGTGTGAATTGTTTTTGTTCCCATTTTGTTTTTTACTTCAAAATAAGATATGTTCAGTGTGCATAGGAATTTGTTCATAGTTTTTTTTTTTAAACTATAATCCAGCCCTCCAATGGTCTGAGGGACAATGAATTGACCCCCTGTTTGAAAAGTTTGAGGATGTCTGTTCTAAACCTTTGAAGGGTAAGACAACAAAGACCTTGAACAGCAGGCTTGGAGGTAATGGGACTGGTATCGGCTAAGGTAAGAGAATTTCACTTGTTGGATTTATGTTTCAGTTGGGCACCTGATCTTTACTTAAAGTTACACTGCTCTTTGGAAAGGGTCTGAGTTCGGTACAGCCCTTTCCCCACTTAACGTAATTTTGGGTGGTGGTTAATACTTCCTATGGAAGCATCATAGGCCCTATGGGTCAGCCCATAGCACGTAGTTGGGTGGTGATTAGAACAAAGGGGACATGTTTTCCCCTATGCCTAGTTTGGCTAAAATAGTTTCCCTCATACCGGGATTAATTCCGTTGGTGTAATTCTGTGTTATATTTATATGCTCTTTTGTTTCTTTTACTTAGTAGGAAGGAAAGCTCCTCAGTGAGGAGAACGGCTGAAATAACCAATGACAGATTTTATCCCTTGCCTATCCAGAAATGTCTTTAATGCACTAGAGGGGGGAAATGTAGAGGATGCCAAGAGCCATCTGAGCAAGATGATTTGCAGCTGGGGGACAGACCCTCAGGTGATTCATCTGCAAGTGCTCCTTGCAGAAAAAGAGCCCCAGCCCATGGCGATCCTTAGGCTCACAGTCATTGTCTTATACTCCCCTCACCTGTCTTGTGCTGTCTCAATAAAAGGTTACTGCGGAGGTTGCTCAGGGCTATCCTGTAATCAAGGTTAGCTTGCCTCCTGCAAGCTTGTACTTCTAATCCACATCATGCCTTGTTTTTTTCTGCGGCGATGGAGACCAGGGCCATAGGAGCCATAGGGGCTGCGACAGAATAGAAAACCAGGAAATGAAACAAACATCTTGCAACCACCTAATCTTCAATAAACCAAACAAGAACATATCTTGGGGGAAAGGCTCCTTATTCAATAAATGGTGTTGGGAGAACTGGATATCCACATGCAAAAGACTGAAACTGGACCCACACCTTTCTCCACTCATGAAAATTGATTTAAGATGGATAAAGGACTTAAATTTAAGGCATGAAACAATAAAAATCCTCAAAGAAAGCATAGTAAAAATACTGGAAGACATTGGTCTGGGGAAAGACTTCATGAAGAAGACTGCCATGGCAATTGCAACAACAACAAAAATAAACAAATGGGACTTAATTAAACTGAAAAGCTTCTGTACAGCTAAGGAGACAACAACCAAAGAAAATAGATGACCTACACAATGGGAAAGGATATTTGCATATTTTGAATCAGACAAAAGCTTGATAACTAGGATCTAAAGAGAACTCAAATTAATCCACATGAAAAAAGCCAACAGTCCCATATATCAATGGGCAAGAGACATGAATAGAAGCTTCTCTAAAGAAGACAGATGAATGGCTAACAAACATGAAAAAATGCTCATCCTCCCTATTTATTAGAGAAATGCAAATCAAAACTACCCTGAGATAGCATCTCACCCCAGCGAGAATGGCTCATATCACAAAATCCCAAAACTGCAGATACTGGCATGGATGTGGAGAGAAGGGAACACTTTTACACTGCTGGTGGGACTGCAAACTAATGCAACCTTTTTGGAAGGAAGTATGGAGAACCCTCAAAGAACTCAAGCTAGACCTCCCATTTGATCCTGAAATCCCATTACTGGGCATCTACCCAGAAGGAAAAAAAAATCCTTTTATCATAAGGACACTTGCACTAGACTGTTTATTGTAGCTCAATTTACAATTGACAAAATGTGGAAACAGCCTAAATGCCCACCAACCCAGGAATGGATTAACAAGCTCTGGTATATATACACCATGGAATACTATTCAGCCATTAAAAAAATGGAGACTTTACATTCTTTGTATTAACCTGGATGGAAGTGGAAGACATTATTCTTAGTAAAGCATCACAAGAATAGAGAATCATGAATCCTATGTACTCAATTTTGATATAAGGACAATTAATGACAATTAAGGACACGGTGGGAGTGGGGGATGGGAAGAGCAGAGAGAGAAAGAAGAAGGGAAGGGTAGGGAAAGGAAGAGCCAGAAGGAGGGAGGGGAGTGGGGTCTTGGTGTGTGACACACCTTTGGGGGGCAAGACATGATTGCAAGAGGGACTTTGCCTAACAAATGCAATCAGTGTAACCTGGTCTATTGTACCCTCAATGAATCCCCAACAATAAAAAAAAAAAGAGAATGCAGGAGCCAATGTTTCCCAACCTTCCTTAATCAAAATGCCTATGCACACACACACACTTGCACACACACTCACTTACACACATACATACACGCATGCTCACTTATACACACACATACATGCATGCACACACACCCCTGGACTCTTGAGAAACTTTCAAAAGAAACTTACAAGGTGACAATTTTTATGATTACTGTTTTAATATCTGAAATATAACATTTTGGACACATGGAGATGTTCTAACTCCAGAATTTCTGTCTATCTCTGGACAGAAGCAGGTAGTTTAATGTGGGTTGGGACACACAAAAGAGCTTACATTCTGCCATATGCATTAGGCTTAACATATTTACAAAGCAAATAAAACAGCTGTGGTGAGGGAGAAAAAGCCCTGTACTCAGAGTCAAAAGACCCAGTTTAGAGTTCTGGCTCTGTCACTTCCTCTCTGTGTCTCAGTTTCCTCATCTGTAAAATCAGGGCAATGGGACTACTTTGTAGTAATATAACTTCAGGTGCAAAAGACTGGTTTAGATACCCTTGTTCTGAGCTTCCACAGACCCTGTGTGCTTACTCAGTTAATACAGTTAATGTTGATTGTCTGTTAATATGATATCTGTCTCCCATGGTAGAAGGAGATCTCCTTTGTGCCAGAAATTGTATTTGTCTGGCCCTCACTGTGCCTGCCTTCAGTGCACAGCAGAGTGGTCAGTGAATGTTGGTTGAGTGAATGAAGAACAATTGGTGACTCACAAGTTTTTGTCTGTCCTCTTAAGCTGCTCAGCTTATAAAAGAAATAATTCCTGTTAACAATAACCTATTATTGTATGTAAATTTGATGTACAGACATTCCAAATTAACAGGAGTTGATTAACTCACCATGTGACCTAACAACTTGTAACCAGTAAATTTGCTCCCCTGGTTATTCAGTTGAAGTGTTCCCAGTATTTGTTTCCTCAATACCAACCCTTTATGTGTGTTCCATAACCTCTTTCGAGATTTGCTAAAAGGCATTTTACATTGACTTATATACAACTCAGAACAACCCTGTGAGATAGGCGAGAAAGGAATGGTTCTACCAGTTGACAGATGAAGAAACACAATGTTCATAGACATTAATTGAGTCACTACATGACACACCAAGAGCAAGTTTGTGGCATAGCTGGGCCCAGAATGGAGGGAGCTAAGTTTCTCACTTCACAGTTTGGTGTTCTTTACGCAACCCAGTAGCCCTACCTGGCTGCATTCTGTAATGCTGCTTCAGTGATATTTTTGTATCTCATCCTATTCCCACTTCTCAACTGTGCCTCCTCCTACTTGCTTTGGCATTCTCTGTGCTCAACTAGAGTCTCTCTGTCTTCCCTGAACTTGTCCTCCTGCAATTTCTTGCCTGTGGATCTTTGCATCTGTTTCCACATCTTGGTGGGCACCCCACCTCTCAACCCCTGCATTGCAGCAAGTTGAAAGAAACCCCAGCCATTCTCCCACTTTCAACTCAAAGACCATGTAACTTAATGAAACCTTTGTAGATCTGTCCTGCTGGATGAATTTGCTCTGCTTTCAAACACACAGGCAGTCTGTCCCATTCTACAGGCATTTCCATGCCTGCTTAATTCCCTTTACAGTGCTCCTTGCTCTTCATTCTCACAGCCTCCTATGCTCAGTTTTCACAGCACTTAACATCCTATATTCTGAGTCTGCTTTTGCTCTATGACTGTAAGCTCCTTGAGAACTGGAACCTTGTGTGATTCATCTCAGTATCTTCAGCACCTGGAACACAGAAATTGTTCCAAAAAAATTTGGATGAACGGAGTGGATGAATTAATGAACACTATGAAGCACATGCCTTGGATATAGTGAATATTAAATAAAATAATAGTGGATTGAACTGAGTCTTCAACCAAATCTCATTTCTTTTCTTTCCTCCTATCCCAGTAGGGGAGAAAGTTTCTTTGTTCTGCCTCAGGATGTCACTTCCACTTGTGGTCTGGATCCCATCCCATCCTACCTCCCCAGGTGCCTTGCTCCATCAGTTACCTCCTCTCTCCTGAATCTCTAACTTCTCCCTCTTTTCTGTCTGGCCCCTTCCCTTGCAGTAGCTAACCTGCTCAGATCTCTCCTATTCTAAAGGTAAGTGCCCGGGTATATTCTCATTCATTCTCTCTCTCTCTTTCTCTCTCTCACACACAGAATATTAAACTATGCACCTCACTGGAGAATAATCTAGCTGAGCCCTTTATTGGGGAACCTTCAGTATCAGTATCCTTACATCCTTTTCTCTTGGGTTGGTCACTTGGCCCATGGAAGACTCGTGCAGCTGTCAGAATTCTAGAGGCATAGTCAAAGAAGATGACTGGAGATGCACAACTCCAGGATGCAATACCTCCACTTAATCCCTCCCATCTCTGTTTTCAATATGGGACCATAGCCTCTGACTGGGCTAGAAGCTAAGCTCCTGCGAGGTATAGTGGTCCAAAAGTACTCTGAATGACATGAAGGACAAAAGCCAGGCTCACTGCTTAAAAGTCAAGGACTAGGATGGAGCTACCCACATACTCACTACCCCCTTGCTATAAGTCTGACAAAAAGAGAATTAACACCAAACTCTGGCAGGGTCTTTGGCTGAGATGAGCTATAGCTCTTAGGGAAGTGAGGACAGAAACACAGGCTGGCCTCACAACTAGGAGTTGAGCTAAAGCCACCAGCTGGCTCTGTGAGTAGATCTCCAATATGCTCAAGAGCACCCTGGGGCCAGTGGTATGGACACGTTCTATAAAATGGTTTTGAACCTTACAATTGGCTTATATTTTTTTGCAAGAGTCTGGTAAGGAGGAAAAATGCTGAATACATTAATTTCCTCCTCTATCACCAGGCTTTCATCTTTGGAAGAGGAAATTCAGAAAAAGTAAAATTTATTTTTTATGTTTGCAAATCATTGGCAAAACTAATGTACGTATTCTCATGGTTCTTTTAATATCTTCTTGGATGGACTGTGAAAGTGGGAGTGATAATTATTGTTTATGAATGCTCAACTAGACTGTTTAAGTGTAAAAAGGGTGAGAGAATTAGCATTTACTGACCAATATAGCATACTAGCTAAAAACTTTGTCTCTGAGTAAAGATTTTTGGGGTTCTAATCCAAACTCTGACAGTTAGCAGTGTACCTTGGGCAAGCCACTTAATCTTTCCTTGCTTCTATTTTTTCATTTCTAAAATAGGGATAGGATTGTTGTGGGGACAAAAAGCACTTAGAACAGAGTTTAACACGCAAAAGCACTATTTAAGAGTTAGTTATTAGTATTAGTCATCCACATGTGCTGCAAACATCCTATTTAACCATCAAGAAATTGTTAGAAAATCCTGTGAGGTAGGTATTTTCCTTTCTGGACCCTCATGAGGAAATTCAAGCCATGTAAAGTAAAAGAAAATTATGAAAGTCACACAACCTCAGAGTGGCAGAGCCTTAGATGCTGCCTAGGCCAAGACTTTCATTTCATAGAAGAGCAAACTGAAGCTCAAAATAGGAGAGGAACATGCCTCGAGCCATTTAGTGAGTCAGTGGCAGAACTGGGCCTAGAACTCAGCAACAGGGCTCTTCCTCTCAGTGGTTCTCCAACTTTGTGTTGCATTAGAATACCTTGGAGGGCTTGCTAAAGCAAACGGCTGGTTCCTATGCCCAGAGTTTCTGTAGTAGGTGTGGAGTAGAACTTGAAAGTTTGCATTTCTGAGAAACTTTCAAACGATGCTTATGCTGCTGGTCTGGGGACCCTACTTTAGGAACGACAACACACCACAGTTCTTACATCTGTTTTCCATTTTCCTCAGGGATTACACAGTATGTGATCTACAAACACTTTGGAAAGAAATGAAAACTAAAGAAAACTGAATGGCTAGCAGCAAGATGGCAGGGAGACTGGCCAACAATCCTGGTTTGTGTGGGACTCTTCTAGTTTTAAAATGGAAAGTTTTGCATCCCTGAAAATCCCTCGGTTCCAGGCACATGGGGATAGTTAGGCACATGTGGATGGTGGGTCACTCTAGATGGAGGTGAGCAAAGTTCAGTGTCAGTTAACTGTCAGACGCAAAAGAACGTATTTACAGAGAATGTGCCAATTTCTGGTGAGTTTGTTTGAAAAGGAGTCATTAATTTATTCTTCTTTCAACAAATATCTATCATGAACCATTCATAGGACACTGCATTAGGTGCTGTGCCCTGATCCTACTGATCCCATCTCAACACAGCAAAACATAAAAGTGACTGTAGAGGGAGCTTGGCAGACACAGACCCATGCTTATATAATCAGGGACACCTGGAAGAGATGAAGAAAAAGAAAAAGAAGGAAAGAAAGAAACAACTCACGTAGAAAGTTTTTTATTTCAATGCACCATAGTCAGCACTCAAATAATCCCCTTTCGTCTTTCTTCAATGTACTGAAAGAAGTACACTGTTGAGAGGGAATGATTGGAAATTTATGAAGAAGAGGGTGGAATAATTAATGAATCAAGGTCCCAGGAGAGATGGAAGGTAAGGGGATTCCTTTGGAAAGGGAGAAAATTGATTTTTTTGTTGTCATCTTTCTAGGGCCATGAGTATGTCCTCTGCTTGTCATAAATTGATGCTGACCTCATTTATGGTATAATGTTCAAGGCTAATTTATGCAAAACTTCAGAAAAGGCAAATGTCCTCATAAAGACTAATTTTGACACATTTTAGGACTGCATAATAGTAGAGAGAAAAGATTTCATAGTAAAATGTTGTTACTTGTGTTATGATTGCTAATGGGTATAAGTCTTAAGACCCAAACTTCATTATCAATCCTTTGACCTAAGAGGAAAACAAATTTCATGGAAGCTCCCTAAAAATTCCTATATATGACAGATTAAATGCAAAAACACTGTTGGGATACATTTTGGAGCACTGGACAGGTCAATAAAATAATGTGTAGACTACCACATGTGACCTAGAAACTCCCTGAAAACATCAGATCTGTCTCTATTCCCTGTCAAATACTGACTTTGCTTTCCTTTGTGACTCCTATCTTCACTAAGAATGCTGTTTTTTTTTTTTTTTTTTTTTTAACTCTTGTGTGCATCCAGCCTAGATTCTCTCTTATTCTACAGTGGTCAATGTGGTTATTGTACAGCTTCACTCTTAATGAAAGCTGGGGGAAAGAAGCCTCATACCACCCCTCCCCAAACATAAAAGAAGCTATTTAAAAGAATAAAAGAACAAAGATATTAAATTTGATCCAGTCAATTCTTGGCAATTATCATGAAAAATATTTTAAGAGAGAGAGAGAAAAGGTCAGCAAAAGTGGCAGAAAACAAATTACATGGTAAACACCACCAAACTGCCAAAATACAAACATGGATAGTAATCTTCAGTTCTGTAGAGAAGCATCTTCTATCACACTGAGCTCTCTGAACATCTTAAAGAACCACCCTGTGTACTGTTTCTTGGGGGGGAGGGGGCGGTGTGCATGCATGTGCCAGTGCACACATGGAATCATGGAAACTCATAAGTCTAAAAACTTTCTGTAATTACCCCTCACAGAATCATCAACCTGATTAGTTCGTTCAACAGTAGCTGTTGTGACTTCATAATTTATCTCTTCGAGAGATGATTTGGATGGAGATAACCCTTCTCAGAAAATAAAATACTATATTTGAACTCAGATCCTACCTTATCACTGAGCTTGTGCTGCCAAGCAATTCCTACAATGTCTGGAGCTATACATTTCTATATTAGACTATGTGGAAAAATCTAGTGTTTCAAGCTAAACCCTCCAATCCACAGGCCTATGTAAAGGACTGTACTGTTCCAAGGTATCCTCTAGCCCACAGGTTTCTCAAAGTATGGTTTGAAGATATCTGTGGTAATCCCTGAGGCCCTTTTAGTACATCTGTGGGTTAAACATTATTTTTTATAACAACACCAAGATGATATTTACCTTTTTCATTTGAATTATCTCATGAGTATACAGAAGACTTTTCCAGAGGCTACATGACACGTGATGTTGTCATCTCTCTAGCTGAGGTATGTGTGCTTCTGTGTTCTTGAGTTTTACACATTTCTCAGTCTTTTTTTTCTTTTTTCTTTTGGAGACAGAGTCTCACTATGTCACTCTCAGTAGAGTGCCATGGTGTCATAGCTCACAGCAAACTCAAACTCTTGGGCTCAAGCAATTCTCTTGCCTCAGCCTTGGGACTGTAGGGTGACTGCCAAAATAGCTGGGATTACAGCCTGGCTATTTTTCTGTTGCAGTTGTCATTGTTTAGCAGGCCCCAGCTGGGTTCTAACCTGCCTACCTTGGTGCATGTGGCTGGGACCTTAACCACTGTGCAATGGGTGCTGAGTCACATTTCTTAGTCTTAATATCTAATACAATTAGTATCAATCATTAGAACCCACACCCAAGAACTCTTTGGGGGACCTCAGTAACTTTTAAGATTGCTAAAGTGTCCTAAGATCAGAACTTTTGCAAATTTCTGCTTTATGAAACTTTTGTTATTTCTAGAATGAATATTTTTCACTTGGAATTTTTTTTTTACCTTGTGACTATTATTGCTTTCTTATCAATATGGAGATTATATTTCTAAAGTAGATTGACCAGGCCGGGTGCAGTGGCTCATGCCTGTAATCCTAGCACTCTGGGAAGCTGAGGGAAGGGAATTGACTGAGTTCAAGGGTTTGAGACCAACCTGAGCAAGAGCAAGATCCCTCTCTACAAAAAAAAGAAAAAAAAAAAAAAAGAGTTTGAGGTTGTGGTTGCTCTGAGCTATGATGCCATGACACTCTACCAAAAGCAATAAAGTGAGACTTTATCTCAAAAAAAAAAAAAAAATTAAGTTGATTGACCAAAATTATATTATATCAAAAGGTTTAAGAAACATGTTGGCCTGTGTTATAACTTGGGGAAGAGAGCTGTCACACAAGATAGGCTGACATCAGATAACTCACAGCCCCAATCTCTATCAAGTCTCCCCTACTAGAGAAAGGGATAGCTTCCATTTTATGGGATGGAGTAAGGAGACAATCTGATATAGGTTTTGACACAGTATTATTCTGCTGATAGGAAATTCTGGTGTCAAGAGTGCCAGGTGTATTCACAATCCTGAAGCTGTCAATTTTAAACCTGAAGCCCCAAGAGACAAGCATTGTTTGATACATCATCTCTTGTTAAAGTGCAGCCACAGAGTTGGCAGTAGCCATTGAAGCATTCTCTGCCATGTCAGACATGCCTATTTATTTTCTATAAATAGGACCTGTGAATAGGCAAAGAGAGAAAATGAGGGCAGACCAAAGGAACCTAAAACAGAAGAGATCATTTAAAAGAAAAGCTTCAGGATGTTCTCTGGTTACATTCAATGAGATATTATTCTTTTGAAATTAAACAGACTTTTGGAAACTAAGATATGTATAGTCCTAGAGTAGGCTAAATGGAAGTCACAAAGGCAATAGTAGGTAATAGGCCCTACACTTGATGTTCTTCTGTTTTTCTGTGTAAATGTCTCAGCAAAGAAAATCAGGTAGTTGATTTCTTTCTTTTTCTTTCCCTTCTCTTTACTTCTTATTCTGTACTTTCTTAAAGATTTCAACTAATTATGGCTTATTGAAGAAAATATTCTTTATCCAGTGGAAATATCAAGATTTAAGAAAATGGAATCATGAAGCTGAAAGGATCCTTAGGGATCATCTAGTTAACCCCCCTCATCATATAAATAGAGTCACTGATGCCTGGAGATGGTGGGAAGCTGCTTCCAGGTCATTCAGTGAGTGAGCGACAGGATCAGGGCTAACACACAGGGCTCTTCTCTTTTTCCTGTGTAACACATTAAACCTTAATATTGTTACTCACATATTAAGTAAGTACCTGTTATTCAACTGGTTCAGTATAACAAGCTTACTTGACATCTTTAGAGTTTAAGACCTACCCTGCCAACCTTTACTTTGGCCCACAATTCATTCTCAGGTCTCCTCAAAGCTGTTGTCAGAGTCTTATGTGCTGTATACCAACGATGGATGACATCATAACATATAGTATTGATGACAGCCAGGTCATAATTGTTGTACCTAACATGGAATCGTGAGAAGAAAGATCTCAAACACATGTAAAAGACATCTGTTGTTTATTGAACAATTTTATAAAAGGATTTCCCTATGTTCACTTCTTGTCCCCAGAGATGAAGTGACAATAAGTCAAGGTTCTTTCAGTACTGGAGAGAGGAGCTCCACTGTCTGTTGACTGTCTTTTGTTTTTCTTTGGAGAATTTGGGGGTGGGGATAGAAGTTTAGTTCTAGTTGGTTTCTCCCATCCCAGGATAAGATATTTTATCTAAAGTCCTTTCCATATACTAACTCCTTATTGGCCAAAGTTCATGGGGTCATTGGGGAAAGCGCTGAGCTTTTTCCTCACCAAGGTGAGGTGGGCAAGAAAAAAGAGATTATAACAAGAAAGCTTCCTTTTTAACAGTATGACTGATACCTTCTCAGGTGTCCTCCTTTGTGGGAGAAATCCACAGTTTTCCCGGGGATCTTCATCCATTCATTCAACTCTAACATTTATAAGAGCACTGGCTGTGTGTTAGGTAGTGTGTCAGGAGTAAAGGTACAGTGATGACTAAATATAGCAGACATATCATCCTTAGTGGAGTAAACATTCTGTTGAGGAAGATAGATGATAAACAAGTAATAAATATATAAATAAGATAATTTCACCTAGTTGCAGATGTTATGAAAAAATAATAATGTTATGTCAGTCACTGGGAAATCCATTTCAGATGGAGTGTCAAATCAAGGATGTTTTGAAGAACTGACATTTGAGTTGGTTCCTTATAGGATAAGAAACTAGCAGTGTGACAAGCTGAGGGAAGAGTATTGCAGGCAGAGTGAATAGCAAATACAAAGTCTTGGGGTGGAATGGACTTTTACTGTGTTTGCAGAACAACAAGAAGGCTGTGTGGTTGGAGCTGAATAAGCAAACGGAATAATGGTGGAAGAAGTGATTGGGAGGAGGTATCTAGGGGCCACATCATGCATGTATAGCTATGCAGGCCATGGTAAAGACCTTGGACTTTATTCCAGGTACTATAGGAAGTCACTGAAAAGCCTTGGCTAAGATAATAGATTTCTGCTTTGCCTAAGGTAAATTGACTTTTTAATGAAGTACAGTATACATACAGAAAAGCATACAAACCATAAGCTTGATGAGTTTTCATGATGTGATCACATCCATATTGCTAGCACCAGAACCTTCCCTTGTGCCCCTGTCCAGTCACACATTCTCCTCCAACACAAGGGTAACTATCATCCTGTCTTCTATCACCAAAGATTAGTTTTGCCTGTTTATATAAAAAGTTATATAAATGAAATCACACAGTGTGTACTCATTTTAATCTGCTTCTTTCATTTACTACTATGTTTAGGAGAGTCATCATTGTTTAGCAGTAATTTATTCATCCTTGGTGCTATATAGAACTTGATTGTGTGTGATCACACCACAATTTATTAATCCCTTCTCCTGTCGATGGGCATTTGAGTAGTTTCCAGTTTGAAACTATTGCAAATAGTGCGTCTATGAATGTATTATATGTGTCTGTTGATGAACATATATATTAATTTCTGTTTGTTTGATATAAACATAAGTACAGAACTTCTGGGTCATAAGATATGTGCACGCTCAGCTTTAATAAATACTGCCAAACACTTTCTGATATGAGCCATTCTCACTGGAGTTAAGTGATATGTCATTGTGGTTTTGATTTGCATTTCCATGATGATTAGAGAAGTTGAGCATTTTTTCATGTGTTTTTTTTGCCATTTAGCTATCTTCATTTGAAAAGTTTTTGTTCATGTCTTTTGCCTACTTATCAATTGAATTGTTTGATTTTTTTCTACCTGATTTGCTTGAGTTCTTTTCAGATTCAAATTATCAGCCTTTTATCAGATATATAGCATGCAAATATTTTCCCCTCGTGCTGTAGGTTGTCTATTTGCTCTATTGACTGTGTCCTCAGCTGTGCAGAAGGTTTTTAAATTGACTAGGTCCCATCTGCTTATATTTGTTATTGCTGTGATTGCTTTTGGGGTCTTCATAAATTCTTAGGCCAATATCTATAACAAATTTTTCAACATTTTCTTTAAGAATTCCTATAGTTTCAGGCCTTAGGTTTAAGTCTTTTATCCATCATGAATTAATTTTTGTGAGTGGTGAGAGGAGTGGATCCTGTTTTAGACTTTTACATGTGATTATCCAATTTTCCCAGCAAAATTTATTGAATAGAGATTCTTTCTCCCAGTGTTTGCTTTTGTCTGCTTTGTCAAAGATCAGTTGACAATGTGAGGATGCTTTCACCTCTGGGTTTTCTGTTGTGATCCAGAGGTCTCTGTGTTTTTGTTTTGTTTGTTTGTTTGTTTTCATTGTTGTTATTTGATTATTTTTTGAGACAGAGTCTCACTTTGTCACCTTGGTAGAGTGCCATGGCGGCATAGCTACAGCAACCTCACACTCTTAGGCTCAAGTACTCCCCTTGCCTCAGCTTCCCAAGTACCAGGGACTATAGATGCCTGGCAACACACAGCTATCTTTAGAGACAGGATCTCACTCAGGCTTAGGCTGTTCTCAAACTCATGAGCTCAAGCAATGCACCACCTCAGCCTCCCAGAGAATGTCTCTGTTTTTTTTTTGTGTGTGTGTGCCAGTATCATGCTGTTTTAGTTACTCATAGCCTTGTATATCACTTGATATCTGGTCAAGTGATGCCTCCTGCTTTTGTTCTTATCACATAAGGTTGCTTTGGCTATTGGGGATCTTTTCTGGTTCCATACACAATATAGAACTGTTCTTTCTAGATCTGTGAAACATGATGCTGGTGTTTTAATTGGAATTTCACTGAATCTGTAGATCACTTTGGGTAGTATAGCCATTTTAACAATGTTGATTCTGCCAATCCATGAACCTTGTATGTGTTTCCTTCTGTTTATATCCTCTGTGATTTCTTTTCTCAGCATTTCATAGTTCTCCCTCTAGAGGTCTTCCACCTCCTTAGCTAAATGTATTCCTGGGTATTTTTATTTATTTATTTATTTATTTTTGCAGTTTTTGGCCGGGGCTGGGTTTGAACCCACCACCTCTGGCATATGAGGCCAGTGCCCTACTCCTTTGAGCTGCAGGCACCATCCATATTCCTGGGTATTTTATTCATTTTCTTTGTTGCTACTGTGAAAGATAATGCATTTCTGATTTGATTCTCAGCTTGACTGGTGTTGGCATACATGAAAGCTACTAATTTGTATATATTGATTTTATAACCTGAGGCTTTGCTGAATTTGTTTATCAATTCCAGGAATCTCTTAGGACAGTCTTTGGGGTTTTCTAGATATAAGATCATGTCATAAGCAAAGTCCCCAAACAATAAATGCTAGCATGGGTGCAGAGATAAAGGAACACTTATACACTATTGGTAGGACTGCAAACTAGTACAACCTCTATGGAAAGTTGTGTGGAGATACTTCAAAGAACTAAAAGTAGACCTACCATTTGATCCAGAAATCCTGTTACTGAGTTTTTGCCCAAATGAAAAAAAAGACATTTTATAATTAAGACACTTGCACTGGACTGTTTATAGCGGCATAATTAACAATCACAAAGATATGGAAACAACCCAAGCACCCACAAATACATGATTAGATTAATAAAATGTGGTGTATACATACCATGGAGTACTACTCAGCAGTTAAAAAAAATGGAGACCTAGTATCTTTCGTAACAAACCTGGATGGAACTTAAGACCATTCTTCTAAGTGAAGTATCACAAGAATGGAAAAACAAACACCACATGTACTCAATACTAAATTGGAACTAGTCAATCAACACTTATGTGCATATATGGAAGTAAAAGTCAGTGGAAATCAAGCAGGTGGGCTGGGTAAATTCACACCCAAACCCAACTTGTACAATGCACACATTCTGGGTGAAGGGCATGCTTACAACTTTGACTTAAATGTACAAAAGCAAATTATGTAACCAAATGTGTACTCCTGTAATATTCTGAAATTTAAAAAATAATTAAATTAACTTAAATTAAAAAAAATTCTACCAAAGGTATTCTTTTCCAAGAGAAATACCTAGGCTGAATTGAAATGTGTTATAAGTGTAAAATACACACTGGATTTTGAAGACTTGGAATGAGAAAAGCTTGCAAAACAGCCCAACAATGTTTAAATTGGCTATATACAGAAATGATAATATTTTGGATATATGGGGTTAAATAAAATACAATATTCAAATTTTTACAAAAGAGAAATAAACATCCATGGTGCCCTCTTTGGACATCAGATGGCGTTGCGTAGTGTTAGACAGTACATGGCACAATCGGAGCCAATATTCCTAGTTTGGTCATATATAACATGCACCTAATACCACCTGCTTACCTCATAGGGTTACTGTGAGACTCAAATGAAAGAATGTAAGAGCCCTTCTATCTCAGGAGGTAAATAATGTTAGTTAAAATAACAACTGTTTAGATAATGCAAGTCATAAAAACAAAACCAGGAACATCTTCATGGTGAGTGAGTTACACTCAGAACTGGAGGACAAGCTTAGACTAAGCTTTTTATAATAGCAGCTGAAGAACAGGCAAGTAATTATATCTAAATAATTGCATTTTATAGCCCCTATTTAAAATGCTTTTGGAAACAGTCATTGTGCTTAACTGTTACAATATCCCATTTATAGACAAACCATACTTATACATAACACATGCTATATTTTCATGATAGTAAAAAATATTGAGCACTGAGTTATGCTTCTGGTAATGGCTGAGTAAACTCCTATTTGATCCACCCCATCTTCTCGCAGGTGACAATTAAAAAGCTATATAAAATAAAGACAAAATATAAAAATATATATAATATAAAAAATAGGCAAAATTAAAAAAAAAACCCAAAAAAACAGCTACCTGAGGGTACTGTACAGGCAGGTTCTGGAGGGGAGTTAACACTTGGAAGAAAGAAACTTGCATTGGGTGATTTTCTCAGTTTAATGGCATATAACCTGAGGGCATGACATGGTCTGCACCCACACCCTGTAGGAAAATTAAAATTCCAAAAGTAAACGTCAGTCTTTCTGGCCTGAAGAACCAGAGGACAGAGTTTGAGCAACCACTGCCACCAGAAAATGATGAGGAAATCCTAGGAAAAAACAGATTTACAAAGGGAGAACACTAAAATACTGTATAAGCCTTGCCCAAATATTTGGATGGCCCTGAATTTCACATGTGCAAGACAGACTTCCAGAATTCCAACTAAAGATAATATAACTGAACCAAATTTGAGCTACCAAAGAGCAGAGTTGCCAAAAAGAGGATTAAAGATGGTGGCTGAGTAACAGCTTCCCTGCAACTGGGCACAGCGAGTCTGGGGAGACAGGACTCCAGGCATCTCTGGCCAGTGGGATCTGCCTATAAACATCCCTTTGAGGATACAGGGAGCCACGAAGGGACTTCCGGACCCCAGGAAGAGGACAA
>CAUYPK010023405.1:0-16246 GCA_963574355.1 Loris lydekkerianus
CGGCCTGAAACTGCCTCTACCTAGATACAGCCAATGTGGTACCATGCCACTGGCCCGACCCTGTCACTCACCTCTTCCCCCGCCTTCTTTCCCTGCCCCTCCTCCACAATAAAAAAATAAATAAATTCAAAAAAAAAAAAAATAAAAGTTAATCACCTTCCTGACAACATCATTCCTAATCTGTGTATTTTACAGAAATCACCTTGAGTTGACTGTGATTTCTCAAATGATTAATTTGCAAGATGGCCGAAAAGGAGTGAAAAAGGGATGAAAATAAAATGTAAGATGATAAGTGTAGCCTAGATTTATGAAACAAGGAAACAATTAAGTTAATCATACAAAATGATGTTTAGAGAAAAACAATATGTTTCTCTGATCTGTTGGACATTTCTGTGCTAAAACCATCGAATAACTATGTCATTGTGGAGTAAGATGAACAAAGGTTGGAATGCATATGGTTTTATAAAACCCAAGCAGATAGAATTTACTTTGGATGTTCATAAAGTAAAAAAAAAAAAAAAATTCTATGTTAAATACCTGGATTTCATCATGTGGAAATTACTAATAAATGGAAGCCATGAAAAATATTATAGAGTAAAATTTATTTCTCCTCAAACTTCAAGAGTGAAGGAAAACAAACTGTTTCATTAATTTTCTTATTTTTTTCTTTAGATAAGCAACATTATTGAGCAGCACCTGTGGCTCAGTGAGTACAGCGCCGGCCCCATATACCGAGAATGGCAGTTTTGAATGCAGACCCGGCCAAACTGCAACAAAAAATAGCTGGGCGTTGTGGTGGGTGCCTGTAGTCCCAGCTACTTGGGAGGCTGAGGCAAGAGAATTGCCTAAGCCCATGAGTTGGAGGTTGCTGTGAGCTGTGATGCAACAGCACTCTACCAAGGGTGATAAAGTGAGACTTTGTTGCTAAAAAAATAAAAAATGAGAGAGAGAAAGAGAGAGAGCGCAAGATTATCTTACCCAGGGAAAAAAATGGTGCAATTTTTTTTTTTTTCCTGAGGCATCAATATCCAAAGATACTCCTTGTAAAACTTTAAAACTTTCAGAGCAAAGGTATTTAGCAAGGTTTGCTAATTGCAATCATTTTTGGATACTTAATAAAATTTTTTTTTCCTGTCTTGGAGTTTTGCTTGGTCATACCATTATTTGCCTATTGTTTGATAGATAGGAAAACTTCAGACGTAAGGCATCACAAACTGCACAAAAGAACAATGTGCTCTCCCATTGTGTTCTTTTTTCTTCTTGTTTCTACTTTAATTGTAATACCTTTTCCCTTACTGCCAACTTTAAACCTTCATGTTAGTATTAATGGTGAGGAGAAATGGCTAATCGATAATAGTAACTAAAGTATTCAAATATCTTAGTTTGCGAAATTATAATCAAGTATTTTGATGAGTTTATCCCAATTTCTTCTGTCATTTTTACCCAGATTAAAGGCGGGTTGACACTAACAAAAGACTTAACTTTGGGCCAGAATGAATGGAAAATTATTGGCCTTGTTGGCTTATGTTTTTCTTTATTACTCACAGACACCAACACAGCTATTTTCTTCTAGTAGAAGGATGATCAAGACACTCCAACGGAGATATATTTGTAAAATTCATGGATGTCATTTTTGATATGGGAAAGTTGCGTATCTCCAGATTAGGTCATAATTCTTTTTTTTTTTTTTTTTTTTTCTATGGCATTCATTTTGTAGATATCTTTTGGGTCTAGTTACTGTCCTTTCTTTTCTAAATTTCTCCTTCACTACAGATAGAATGTTTATGTTCTGGGTCAGGTGTTCTCAGCTGGAATGATTTTTGCCCCTCAGGAGACATTTGGCGATGAAGTCATTTTTGCTGGTCATAATTGCAAGAGTGTTGCTACTGGCATCTAGAGGGTAAGGCCAGGAGTGCTGGAAACCAACCTGCAGTGCCCAGGACAGCCCTCCACAGCAAAGAATTATTTGGCCCAAATGATATTAGTGCTGAAGGTCAGAAACTCTGGTCTAGGTATACCTTGGTCAGTAACTTAACCCTTTTTATTTATTATAACTTTTTATTTTATTTTATTATTATTATTTTTATTATTAAATCATAACTGTGTATATTAATGCAATCATGGGGTACCATACACTGGTTTTATAGACCATTTGACATATTTTCATCACACTGGTTAACACAGCCTTCCTGGCATTTTCTTAGTTATTGTGTTAAGACATTTATATTCTACATTTAGTAAGTTTCACATGTACCCTTGTAAGATGCACTGTAGGTGTGATCCCACCACTCACCCTCCCTCTGCCCATCTTTACTTAGAGATCTAAAAATAGACCTGCCATTCAATCCTATAATTCCTCTACTAGGTATATACACAGAAGACCAAAAATCACCACAAAATATATTTGTACCAGAATGTTTATTATAACTTTTTACTGAGGGATCTTAGGTGTCTGTATGCAATTATACATGTTTCAAATATATCAGATCTTTGTAATCTCCTTTCTATTATCATCTTTTGAAAGACAGGAAGTCCTGGAGTATTCTACATTGAACCTTTATAGTAGTTATCTGAAGCTATCTTATAATCCTTGATGAGGATGTATTAATATTTCACTTCTCCCTAAACTTCCTTATCCTCCTTCCGTATCTTTTCCCTCTGTCCATCTCTTTGATTTTGCTTTCTCTGTTCCTCCCTCATCCTGTTACTAACCAAACAAACATAAAAAACTGAAAAATAGCTTTTTTCTTACTTGGCATGTATGTTGAAAAGTTATATGCTTGTTTTAATTTAAATATTAGTTGACAGAATATTGTATTATTTATCTGTAAAAGCTAAAGGCAGTTTGCTTTCCACTCATGTGATCCTTGACAGCAAGAAATAATCTCCCTTACCTCTGAACATCTATTAACCCATTCACCTAGTTCCATTCACACGGTTCTTTTTATATTCTCCCTTGCATTATACAGCGTGGAAATAAAGTTCACATGCTATTTAACCAGTAAACTAATTTAAATTGTAAATTAATTAAAATTGAACATGACCTTTATGTCTACCCTGTATTACCTTTATGCTCCAAAGTTCAGTGCAGTGCTTTGTACATAGTAGACACTCAAGAAATACTTGTTGAATAAATTACCTGTAGGCCATTGGCTTTCAAAAAACAGTAAAAAAATAAAGTCTGTTTTTTTTTGAGATTGGAATAGGCTAATATTGTTTGACATGTCAATTCATTTTTCAAATGTAACTTCTAGGCAACATTTCTGTTGATGATCTTTAGTCACAACATTTATTTTTACAATATCTATTTTATTTAGCGCTGAAAAAGCTATTTTAACATTGAAAGAAAAGTTTCACCAAAATTTCTAGCATATGCAAAACACATCATACACTAATAGTTGATAAAGGCAGGAAGTCTAAAGAAGATATTGAGATACTAACTCCACCCATGATGCCCAAGCCACATGTCTCTAATTAGTAATGTATACACAGAAAAGACCTTACGCTGAATACCTAAATCTTTTAATTATATGTGATAAGGTAAAGCCATCTAATTTTTTAAAAGAAAAAGTTAAGCATGATTATCTTCTGTGGAAATGTTCCTAAGAACTGGCATTTTCCATGTAGCTTATTATAGAACTCTCTAATTGTCTTATAATAGGCAATAGATTACTTGACATCTTATTATGCAATGAGTGGGTAGAAATAAGTGTTTCTAAAATGCTCTGTTTTCTCTTTTGCTGAAAAGTGATGACGTTTGGTAATAATGTCTGGTGACTATAAAAATTATATTATTCTTGAAATAAAACACATAATCTGAAACAGAAAATTTTATATAACCAATGTATGTTTTCTGGGATTGTCTGATTTTCAAATTAAGTGCTTCTAAAGTATAAAAATACTTCTGATGTGAAAAATTGATAGTCACTTCTCCTAAGAGGAGTACTTTTTCTATGAACACGAAAATAGTAATTTAGTAGAAAGGAAATATTTCTCTTTTAGGGAGATTCAGATTCGTCACAAATAGAGCCTAATCATAATTCTATTGTGGCATTTTCTTTCCTAAGGTTTCAAGAATTCCAAGCTGGCAGGAGTGTGACAGCAAGATATATCAATGTTATTTTTTTTTTTCTAACAAGCTGAGCTATCTGGGACAATATGAAACAATTGTGAAACAATCTATTCATTTGTACCCATTTACTTATTAGTGATTTCATTTTAAACATACAAAGACAGCCAATAAAATTGATCGAATGAATCCAAACCATATTCCTAACCAGCAAGGTAGATATTTTACATTAAATTCCCTAAGATAGGGCCTGGAATGTAGTAAAGGATCAGTAAATCTTGGTTGGATGAGGAAATTATTGAATAGTTTAGATTTTATCAAGAATATATACAGAATTAAGAAGGCATATAAGATGGAGAAAATAATAAAAAAGAGAATTCCAATAATTGTTTAAAAACTTGCCTTGTCAAAGATAGCTAACAAAAATAGCACAAGGGTTTACATGATAAACAGGTTAAGTTTTGGTTTTATATATAAATCCTTTCTAAATCGAATTTCTCATCAATCTATGATAGAGGAAAATAAACCTGTTTTCTATGTTAAGTGACCTACATCACTACTATTCTGTCACTTCTAACATTTAGCATCAGTCATTTGACAGTGTGACTTCCATTTTACCCCTGTCATATATATGCCTATCTCTAGCTCACACACTTTTGTTTGCTACCGATTTCCATTTAATTAGTATTTTAGTACTAAGTACAGTTCCCAAGAGAACCAAAGAGGGAAGTATTCTAACACTTGTTTTAAAGAAGATTCCTTTCTTTCTTGCTGTTTGACTTTGTTCTACATGATACTTTTTTTTTGTCATTTGTAGCCCAGACTTCTTCTTCTATAAAACAGAATTAATAATATCATCAGTCTCTAGGATTATTATGAGACTTGACAATGACAGAAATTAAGGTTATTATTATAATCAATATGCCCATGATAATAAAATAAAATATTAGTATGCATTGATGGGACATCTATTAAATAAGCCAACTCATTTTTGTCTATAAGTAGGACACAGTGTTGTGTCAAAAGGGTATTAGCCTAGAGTGTCTATATGTCTTTCTTGAGACAATAAACTTATTAAATCTCAAATTTTTTTTCAGCTTTGTGTTCAAATATTAATGTCTTCGTTACAGAGAAAGTAAAACATTGCATGCTTACTTTTTAAAATCTATATTAGCTGAGTTCTATTTTTATAATGTTCAATTCAAGCTAATCATTAACTAATATACAAGTGAGCACATGCTCTATTATCCCAGGATTAATGAATTACTATTTAGTTACTAATTTGCTTAGTATGGAGTAAAGAAATCTTTTATGGTTCATCTTTTCTTGTTTGTGATTTTTTTCCTATAATATAGTCTTTTAGTTAAAATTTTCTCAGTGTATTCTATTTTTTATATAGTATTTCTTTTGGTAGAGTTGAACAAAAAATAAGAGAATGATATTGAAAAAAGAAAAATATCTTCAAGGGGATTAAAACAGATGAAAAACAGTCAAACAATCAAAATCTCATAGGGCTAGTTTTAGTTTCATTCAGTATATTCTAGGGGGAAAAAAATCACAAAAAGAAAATGATCATATATTGAATAGCAGGCACTGTGCTAGGAACTCCCACATGTTAACATATTTAATTCTCGCCTCCAAATTGGAGAGAAGGAAATGGATAAGTTGCAAGTTGTTAACCAGATACATATCTCCATCTTACAGGAGTCAAGAAGTGTCAGGTCCATAGTTATTGTTTTGAGACAAAAGATTGTGTTTCCAGGGTGCTGCTCAGATGTGTTGACCAAAATAATTTCTCACCCAGGAAACAGACTTTTCTAAAAACTGTGATAGACATGACAGATGCTTTAGTTCAAGATTACACAGAAAGTTGCAGCATTGCTGTTCCTATTATTTGAATTTTTTAAAAAAGTGTGTCTCCAGAGCTGTCAAATTGATAACTTTTATAAATACCAATTTTAAAAAAAATGAGAGATGAATTATATCATAAATGACAGGCAAGACTCCCAGTAATAACTGCAAACTTAATTTCACTTAAAAATATTACTACATCACAAACCAAATGTAATCTACCATATTGTAGTTCCACTTAATAAAGTTATTAATATCAGGATTAGTGTTGTATTCAAATTATAATCAATACTAGTTTATAGTTTAATGTCTTTGCATTGTTTGGTTATATAAATCATTTTACATATTACAAATCCTATGCTCACTTCCATTTGTAGGAAATGGTGCTGTTTTTGCTGTCAAACAGAAATGGTAGTTTGGAACACTATAGACAGGCAAATTTTACCAGTTATCTCTTTAATATTGAGTCCCTGGCCAGCCAAATTGTACTAAAAAAGTCCATTGAGCCTGATTTGTTAAACAAAGAATCGATTTATTTACTAATTTAGAGCAAGAAAATGTAAATAGATCTGAAGTTGAAATTCTTATCTACATTTGTATGACTCAGAATAAAGTCTGCTGAACTTGGAATTCTCCTTATCAAGCATTAAGGAACAAATAATAAAATAGTTTCCTAATCCTAGGCCATAAGATCACTCCATGTGCACAATAGCTCAATTAAGTGTACTAGTTATTAAACCTGGCTTTAAGTTATAAGACAACTTTTTTATTACATCATGGTTAGTTATGCGTTATTTATCATTGACTGATAATAACAATTCATTTTCTACACAACTGTATGTACTGTAGGCAAATTGCTACAGTATTGATACTGCACTTTTCCCAGAAGCATGTGAAATTTCAACTCCAGGGTATTTTTAGATATTATCAGGCTGATTCTGGTGTTAGGAAAACAAACTTATTTATTTATTTATCTATTTATTTATTTATTTATTTATTTGAGAGGGAGATCTCACTTTGTTGCCCAGGCTGGATTGGAGTAGCTCACAGCACCCTGGATCTTTTGGGCTCTAGAGCCTTCCACCTTGACCTCCCAAAGTCGTAACTGTTAATCTTAATTGCAATATAATCTTAAATGTAATACAAAATTCATATTAAGTAAAAACAGATTTTAGGCATTTATTCCCTGATAAAGGTATTACAAATATTTTTAAAGAAAAGATACAACACCAGTTAAGTGATATTTTGTAATACTTATTTAATTTGTTGTTTTATACTTAATATTTGTAATACTAAATGCTGGGTAATTGGATGTCTTGCGATGATGTTGACAGGCATTCAAATTCTCAGATCAATGACAGTACATCAAGTGTATAAGACATGAATATTAAATGATGCATAATATACATGATGTATTGAAAGTAATTATGTAATAATGCCTATGAACCAGCGCTAGATATAACTATTTTGTGAACAATGTAAATTTCTGAATATTGTTTTTCATCTCTATTTCCCACTTCTTATCTTCCAACACATACTAAGTAACTGTTCTGCATGGTATTTTCCAAAGCAACTTTTAAAACCTTATCAAAGAATATATATTCCTTATATATATTCTTATCAAAGGAATAATCTTTTTAATTTACAAAATCTCTTCTAAATTTAAGTGTAATAAAGTCAGCACTATGAATTCTACTATGGCTATATTTTTCAAAATGATGTTTCAGTCACTGACTTTAGATGCAAATTTTATTTTATCTAGGAAAAAGCCTCAGCTACAAAAGCTAAACCAAACATTAAGATTTACTTTAGTAATCCTAAAATTTTCTCACTTTTCTTTCAAAATGAAAACCAATAGAAATTCATGAGTTTTTTATTATTTTATTTGTTGTCCTCTTATATGAAATATTATAAAAGAATTGCCATTGGGTGGCGCCTGTGGCTCAAAGGAGTAGGGTGCTGGCCCCATATGCCTGAGGTGGCAGGTTCAAACCCAGCCCCGGCCAAAAAAAACTGCAAAAAAAAAAAAAAGGAAAAGAAAAAAAAGAAAAAGAAAAAGAATTGCCATTTTCATTTAAGGTAAGGGTTATATATACGTATATGATATATGTACAATTGCACAAAGACTATACAATTTATTTATCTTACAGTTATATCCCTTGATGTATGCCATAAATATGTTTTTAGTAACCTTATTTAAATATTATTTTAAACATTTATTTAAATAAAATATATAAATGTACTGGGTGGAAGTAATATGGATACAATTTTCCTTTTTTCCTACCTTTGCCTTCTTTCTAAATGAAATGAAATACTTATGAGTACTTTAAAGAGCTTATATTTTAAAATAATTCTTAAACCATTATTTTAATTAGAAATAAGAAGCTTATCTACCCTGATGGAACTATGGACGTCTCAGAAATATGTCCCTGAAACATTCTACCTTGAAACTTCAACCTCAGCTAGAGATGAATATTCTAGCAATAAATCATCAACAATTACCACTGGAAATACCTACAGAAAGCAAAAATAGATAGTACTTGCTGATGGGGAAAAATAATTCTAAAATGTGTATGTGCTCAGTAGCATCCAATTGTGTACATTCTCTATTTCTCTATTTGCCCATGAAGAAGAGCTCTGGGGGATGTGGAACCCATGGGGAATTATGTCTGGACCATGATATAAACTAGGGTAGCTAAAAATTATTCCTTCAGCTGAAGGAGTTTCATACCCTAAACTGGTCGAAGTTTTATACAACAAAAGTATTTTTGTAAAAGATTGATTTGATTCATATCTGAGGACTATAAAATATTGAAAGCAAGTGGTGAATGCTGTCATGAATGCTGTCATAACAGTTACCAAAGTGATTTTAATTTATATTGTTGCTTTAAAAAAGACTTTTTCTATACCAACTGCCCTTTGTAGTATGAGGTTGTAATTACGATCATAAAATAATCAGACCAATTTTCATAATGATGAAAGTTTCATTAAAATAGGGGAAATGAAATAAAATTGCTTTCTAATCCCAATAGCAAAATCACTACCTGTGCAAATCAGCTGACTTGAATATTAATGTTATTAATAGGAAAAGTAAGGCTAGATAGAAAAAGGTAATCTGAGCTTCATTTTTTTGCCTTTGTAAAATAAAACAGTTGGATTAGATTCTTTCTTGTTCTAAGGTGCTATAAATCTAAGATAATCCACTGTTAGAACCTGTTTTAGATAAATGCATGGCTTGAGGTGGATCCGGGGATTGGCAAGCCTCTCTAATTTCAGGTTTTACTCTCTCTTTTCAGGGTTAGTCTCCAATTTCATAAATTTCTAATTTATTTGTCTTAAGCAAAGAATTCAACTTCTGTAAGGTGTATCAGCATATGTAAACAGACAAAGTAATAATACAAACTTTGCGAGTTCCAGGAGGTCAACTGCTCTTTGACAAATTCAGAATTCATATAATAAGTCCAATGAAGTATCCCCAATGCAAAGGGTTAGTTTTATTGATAGGGTCCCCACATCACTGAAGGTGTTAAACAAGAATACTCTGTTAATGTCTTGCTTATAAGTTGTAGCCAAGGTAATTAATCATTGTTCTTGGGGAATGAGAAGATATATTAGTCCAGGTCATTTAGAAACTATTAATAAAAGTTTAAATATTAGTCAATCTTACAGCTGTTATAAACTGGTTCACTAATACATTATGATGGTATTTATTAATTCTATAAATTAATGATGCTTGTGGTATAAGTTAATGAAAAAATACTTTTTAAAAAGATGATTGTAACCTTTAGAAGAGAATACTCATCACATATGAAGGTCACTAAAATGTCATGATGGCAGTACACAAATTCTATTACTATTCTTCTAGTTTTTAGTGCATCAAACTACATCTCATTATTAATTGAAAGATTTTAGTATCTCAATCTATTGATGTACTGAAATAAATTTACCTGGCTAGACTTAAAAGAAATGCTTTTTGGAGCATAGGTTTTTTATTAAAAGAGCTGTTTTAAATTACACTTTTTAAATAGCAAATTCATTTATATCATGGTTATTTTTTAAAAAGATATCTTGTTTTAGTCCTTCTCCCGCTAAGGTCTATTTTTAAAGTACCAGAGTGAGGGGAAATATAATCCTCCCACTATCATTCCCATTTTCATAAATTTGGTATTTTTGTGAGAAAGATGCAATAATTCATATGCCAAAAAGCTTTTGCACTTAGTGCATTTTTAAATAGTTCCATTAAAATCATGCTTGTTTTTCTTTAGGAAAACATCTTCCCTTTCAAAAATAGCTGATAACCAGAGTAACTACTAAATAAAAATAGTTAAAAAAAAAAATACCAGAATGTGAAATGAGTGATATTTCCTGTTATTAAACATCTGGCTTCTAAGAAGAAAAGAAAGAGCATTTTAAAACATACTTTTACTTTGCGAAGAGCATTTAATTTCAGGATAGGCATGCTTCTTTTTAAAATTAGTATAATCTTTGGACTCTTGTCCAACTGCATTTAATTCTCTGCCAAAAGTTCTTGAAGCAATAATATCTTTACTTAAGATTAGTGAATAATGTCATTGTATTGATTCAGTCTTGGTCAGAAAAAGCATTTTACAAAATATAAGAAGCAATTATGAGACAAGATAGGATATTTCAGTGAAATTCTAAGGTAAAGTGATGCAAAAATACAAGCATACTAAATTAATAAATAATAATAAAACAGCTTATGAAACCTGTTGATATAGTTCATCTCAAAAGGCTTTCAATTTAAAGTTGTTTGCTTGTGTTATTAAAATATAATTTATAACAATTAAATATATTCTCACTGCTGCCAAGGGTTATTTTTTCCAAGAAAGGAATGTACCTTAACAATCAGATGACCTTGTACAGAGAATATTGTTATTTCAAAAGATAATTTTCACAACAAATTTTTAAGTGTAACAAAAGATAATTCTTAGAAGTCAAGCTTTTCGAATATAGAATAATTAGTTTACTAGGTCACCATTGTCTAGCATTCCTAAAGGCTTATTCTTCTTTACTAACATACAAGTTCGAGGAACAATGAGTGCCTTGTCCCCTTTTCCCCCAATACCAGGATGAAACTTCGGCTTATATTTATTAGGGATGAAGAATGAATAAAAAAGATTTAAATGTCTAAATATGACTTTCAAGGACATTTGTGTATGAAAGTGTTTTGTATGACTAAATGATATACTAGCATAAATGAATAGCAGCATAAACATAAGTTAACTCTCCCTATCCTCACTCATTTATATTTATCATTTGTGTTCTAACTCATGTCATAAAGAACCCTATATAGACAGAGCATTTATCTTTTCTGCATGTAACCAATGATGGATTAAAAATAGATACAAATTCTTTCTGCCTATATTTACAAAGCTGAAGTGTTTCATCAGACTTCCCAAGAGTGACACAAAGTTGTGATATCTCTGTCATGCTCAGTTTAACCATCTTATGATCATGATTACAATTTCATGATATGGGGTCAAGCTCTACTTGTATGTATGGTATCATCCATATGGTACGTATTTTCCAATTGGGGAGAAAGGGGATTTACTAGATACATTTAAATCATATCAAATTAATAAAAATCTTTGAATAAAGTGAATGAGGGAAAATTGCTCCTTTTCAAGTAGTTATATACATTATACTGGTCCATTTCTTGAAAGAACCCAAAGGAGAAATTTAGGATGAAGGCTACTAGACACAGGTATTTTATATTTTACAGGGTTTCAGAGCCATCAAGAATAGGTATTAGTCATGGGAGAAAGGAATGTAAACATGGATGAGGAAGAGATAGACTTTATCTCTAAATGAATTGTAGATTTATCTTTCCTAAATAAACAAAAAAGAAAAAGTTTATTTCAGTGAAGACTATCAGGAGCTCTTACTCTAAAACTTAATAAGCTATAGAAAGCTCATAAAATAGTCTTTTAAAGACAAAGAAAAATAGATTGCATTTCTAAGACAATCTCAACTTTCTGAACTTAAAAAAACTTAAAAACAGCAAGCACTATATTAAACAAAATAAACATTTACATATGGCAATGTTATCTAGAAATCTCAATATAAATATGTTATCACCCACCAGTTAGAGCTACTAAGTAGTCCAGTTTTATAAAAGATTTGGTTTCTACTTAAAATAGTACTAGTCACTTTAAAAATATGTCTAAAAATTTATTGTTGGCAGCAAAATGGTAAATTTCAATCACCAATAAAAACCTAATCATAGCTTTTTAAAGGTATTCATTTATCTTTCTTCAATTAAAGCTTTTAATATGTTTCCTTATAGTTCTAAGTATTCATTTCTTGTTGAATTTATTTAAAAAAAAAACTTTTAGCCTCTTAGATGAATTTCTTAGTCCTTTCTCTGAATGTGAGGTAATTATATATTAATGGCTTGCATACATTTTAAGTAATTGAATTTTTGTTGGTGGAAAAACTTGATTAAAAACAAATCTTAAAATTGTTCAGCTAGTCAAGATAAAACAAAAATCCTACTAATTCCCCACAAAACTAAAAGTAGACCTACCATTTGACCTTGCTATCTCATTGGTTGGTATCGACTCAAAAGGAAAAGGACATTTTACCACAAGGACATTTCCACTTGAATGTTTATAGCAGCTCAGCTTACATTGTAAAGACGTGGAAACAATCCAAGTGCCCATCAACACATGAATGGATTAATAAACTGTGATATATGTATACCATGGAATACTGTTCAGCCATACAAAAGAAGGAGGTTTTGCATCTTTTGAACCAACCTGGACAGGCTTGGAAAATATCCTCGCAAGCAACGTATCCCAGGAATAGAAAGACAACCATCACATCTACTCTGTACTGAATTGGAACTAGTAGATTAACCACTATGGGCTCACACAAAAGAAAAGTTAATAACCACAGGCTCACAAATGCAAGCTATGTAACCTAATTTATGTACCCTCATATTAATCTGAAATTTTAAAAAATCCTCCTGAAATTAAAATAAGATACCCATGTGTCCAGTAAGGAATATGAAAATTCCTTACTGAATTTTTACTGAATGCATTTTGTTTCTTCTTTCTTGTCATTGCTGGCCACACAAACATGTATTGGAAGCTTCATGTTTAGGGAAATGGGAATATAGTCAACAGAAATCATATACTCAGGGAGGAAAATGTTTTGAGAAGAAACATTTGTCAAAACACATACACATATATATATAATATATATATATTATATATATATGTATAATTTATTGTTGGAGATTCATTGAAGGTACAAAGAACTAGGTTACATTGACTGTATTTGTTAGGTAAAGTCCCTCTTATAATTGTGTCCTGCCTCCAAAAGTTGTGTCACACACCATGACCCCCCTACACCCCTCCCTCCTTCCCTCTCTCTGCTCTTCCCTTCCCTCTTCTTTAAATAGCTTGCAAGAACACAAAAACATTAAGGTTAGTCCCTTCCCTCACAGGTTTACACCACAGAAAGATGAGGACTAGATTTGGTAATCTTAAAATAGGATTAACAAAATACCTAAGACTTTGCAAACGAGTGTTTTGTACCTTAATCTGAGAGATAAGAGGCAAAGCAGAGAAAGAATCATCAAAGGGGGAATGAGACACTTATTTCCTCTCTCTGGAGCTAGAGGTTAGAAAACCTAACCACATATCACACCTCGAGCCCCCTTGCTCCTTTTGTCTCTTTCAGTGTTACTTACTGCTAATGCTTGCTCTGCCATTAGTTGATTTCAGACAATCATTCTTTTGAAGTATCAGTTTTTTCATCTTTAGAACAGAGGTAATATCTACTTCAAAGAGTTGTCAGAAACATGAAATCCAGCAAGTAATAGTACATAGCACCTAGTGAGAACTCAGTAGATATTAATTATAATAATTATTGTTAAGGCTGGCAAAGACCCAGGGAGGTGATTTAATAATAAAGATATCAAAATAGAAATAGTAATCTCACCTGGAATAAAATGACCAAATGTCCTCCATATTCATTCAAGGGATGGAATATGAAAAAGGATAACTTTGGGGTACAATATATTGAATGTTGATATAAGAAAGGAAGATGCTGAAATGTATTCAGTATTGAAATGGGTTTCTGGATGAAGCACAAGTCTGATAATCAGACAGAACGAGCTATCCCCATGAATGTCACAAATGTTAACAAGTATAATTCGTTACTTTTCCTTTCAATATCTACATCACGTAAATGTCTAATATGGGCAACATGTTCTGCATGGGAGTGTTTTATCCATAGAAGGCAATGGCAGGCTTTTTTTGTGGAAGGTGTAAAGTTTGACTGCAAAATTTTGGGACACTTAGGATGCAGGGAACACAGTTTTTTTTTTTTTTTTTTTTTTTTTTTTTGTTGTTGTTGTTGTTGTTACCACCAAAGGATTAAACAAAAGTCTCTGCACATGTCTTTTTGGATCCAAGGTGTTAAGAATATGTGGCTCTGGCATATTGGTTGTTTTGAGTTAAAGACAATTGAAAAACAGGTGCAAGAGATCATTCTGACTTTCATTCTGTTCCTTAAAAGTAGGAGATAAAATTCGCATGAGAAAGACACCTTTCCTAAACTAGAAGGAAAGTATCATTCTTCTCATCAAGGCTGGTAAATTGAGGCCAAGGGAAATCTGTACAAACCTTGTAAGATTAACAAGTCTGCTCACTTCTCCACCCAATCAACTCCCATAGCCCAAGCCCTTTTGCCTTGTCACATTTGTACCACTCACTACTTTTTTGTCTAATTCAGCACGTAAGCATTCGACTCTATCTTTGTGTCTTCATTTCCTTATGAAGTCACCCATGACATTGAAAGCTTGTGTTAGATAAATTTGTATGCTTTTCTCCTGTCACTTTATCTCATGTACATTTAATTATCAGGCTTAGCCGGAAAAATACCCTGAGAAGGTAGAGGTAAAAAGTTTCTTCCCCTATGGTACTATGCATATTTTACTCACCTAATAAAGCGCTTTTAATCCTCATGGAATTTAACCTACCAACCAATTTTAGGCATAATTTTCTTTTGGAGATTTTTTTTTTTTTCTTTAGCTTTCATTCTTGGCAAGGTAATCAAGAAACTTTATGTGTATTAGAAGTGACTTTAGACTTCGTAATTAACTACTGCCTATTTAAAGAAGAAAGAGTCTACTTTCTGTTATTTTGGTCATATCATTCTGTTTAATTCCTCCATGGTTTCAAATGTAAGTAAATACATTGTAATGAAATGTGAGTAAATACATTGTAATGAAAAATTGCTAATTGTTAACTGAGGATAATAGGTGTATTTTATAATATGCAGGTGTAAGTCAGTATAGAGCAGATTGAAAAGCCATGCATTTAGTGCAAAGTATACGTTAAGAACCAAAACAACATTATTCTAGAACTTAAATTTTGCTGTTTTGAAGATGACACAAGATCCTTAAGGAAGCTGATGGGAAAAGCGCTCAGCTAAGAGTAAAAGTTTTGTGAACTTGAGCAAGGCACTTGCTCTTTGTAGGGCATAATCTCTTCTATAAACATCTATTAAGTATTATGCACAAGCTATGATGTTTAAGGATACAACAAGAAGTATGAAGCGGCTTCCACTTTCATGGAGCTTACATTCTAGTGGGGTCATCTTCACTTTCAAAATTCTGTTATATTAAGGATCTTTAAGATTGCCAAGGATACTCATGCCTGGGAAGAATCAACATTGTTAAAATGTCCATACTACCCAAAACAATATATAATTTCAATGCAATTCCTATTAAAGCTCCACTGTCATACTTTAAAGATCTTGAAAAAACAATACTTCATTTTATATGGAATCAGAAAAAACCTCAAATAGCCAAGACATTACTCAGAAATAAAAACAGAACAGGAGGAATCACGCTACCAGACCTCAGACTTTACTACACATCAATAGTGATCAAAACAGCATGGTATTGGCACAAAATACCTTGTTAGACTAACAAGGTAGTAGAGCAGTAGATGTCTAGAACAGAATAGAGAACCAAGAGATGAACCAGCTACTTACCGTTATTTGATCTTTGACAAGCCAATTAAAAACAGTCAGTGGGGAAAAGATTCCCTATTTAACAAATGGTGCTGGGTGACCTGGCTGGCAACCTGCAGAAGATTGAAACTGGATCCACACCTTTCACCATTAACTAAGATAGACTCTCACTGGATTAAAGATTTAAACTTAAGACATGAAACTATAAAAATACTTGAAGAAAGTGCAGGGAAAACTCTTGAAGAAATCGGTCTGGGCTAATATTTTATGTGGAGGACCCTCCAGGCAATTGAAGCAGCTTCAAAAATACACTACTGG
>CAUYPK010023406.1:0-13444 GCA_963574355.1 Loris lydekkerianus
TTTTTAGTTTGATCAGGTCCCAGTAGTGTATTTTGGATGCTGCTTCAATTGCCTGGGGAGTCCTCCTCATGAAATATTCACCCAGGCTGATTCCTTCAAGAGTTTTCCCAGCACTTTCTTCAAGTATTTTTATAGTTTCATGTCTGAGGTTTAAATCTTTTATCCAGTGAGAGTCTATCTTAGTTAATGGTGAAAGGTGTGGGTCCAATTTCAATCTTCTACAGATTGCCAGCCAGTTTACCCAGCACCATTTGTTAAATAGGGAATCTTTTCCCCACTGAATGTTTTTAATTGGCTTGTCAAAGATCAAATAATGGTAAGTAGCTGGATTCATCTCTTGGCTCTCTATTCTGTTTCATACATCTACTTCTCTGTTTTTGTGCCAGTACCATGCTGTGTTGATCACTATCGATTTATAGTACAGTATCAGGTCTGGTAGCATGATTCCTCCTGTTTTGTTTTTATTTCTGAGTAATGTCTTGGCTATTTGAGGTTTTTTCTGATTCCATATAAAATGAAGTATTATTTTTTTGAGACCTTTAAAATATGACAATGGAGCTTTAATAGGAATTGCATTAAAATTATATATTGCTTTGGGTAGTATGGACATTTTAACAATGTTGATTCTTCCCAGCCATGAGCATGGTATGTTTTTCCATTAGTTAACATCTTTAGCTACTTCTTTTCTTAAAGTTTCATAGTTCTCTTTATAGAGATCTTTCATGTCCTTTGTTAGGTAAATCCCCAAATATTTCATCTTCTCTGGCACTATTGTGAAAGGAATAGAGCCCTTGACTGTTTTTTCAGGTTGGCTATTTTTTACATGAATGACACTGGAACATATTCTTCTTAGCAAAGTATCTCAAGAATGGAAGAAAAAATATCCAATGTACTCAGCCCTACTATGAAGCTAATTTATAGCTTTCATATGAAGGCGATAACCCAACTATAGCACAAGAATATGGGGAAAGGGTCAAGGGTTTGGAGGGGAGAGTGAAGGTTGGGGTGGAGGGAGGGTAATCAGTGGGGTCATACCTATGGTACATCTTAGAATGGGTATAAGTGAAACTTACTAAATGCAGAATACAAATGTCTACATATAATAACTAAGAAAATGCCATGAGGGCTATATTTAACAGTTTGATGAAAATATTTCAGATTGTATATGAAATCAGCACATTGTACCCCTTGATTGCACTAATGTACACAGCTATGATTTAATTTTTTTTAAAAAAGGAAAGAAAGAAAGAAAGAAAAAGAAAGAATACTTCCCAACATTCTATGAAGCAAATATCACCCTGATCCCCAAACCAGGAAAGGATCCAACAAGAAATAAAATTATAGACCAATAACATTAATGAATATCAATGTAAAAATATTCAATATGATCTTAGCAAATAGAATTCAACAATACATCAAAAAAATTATACACCATGATCAAGTTGGTTTTATTCCAGAGTTACAGGGTTGGTTCAACATATGCAAATCTATAAATATAATTCATCACATCAATAAAATAAAAAACAAAGACCATATAATTCTTTCAATTGATGCAGAAAAACCTTTTGATAATATCCAGCATCTTTTCATGATCAGAACATTTAAGAAAATAGGCACAGAAGTGACATTTCTTAAACTGATAGAGGCCATCTACAGCAAACCCACAGTCAGTATTATATTGAATGGTATAAAATTGAAAACATTTCCACTCAGACCAGGAACTAGGCAAGGATGCCCATTGTCTCCATTGCTATTTAATATATTAATGGAAGTCTTAGCCACCACAATCAGGCAAGAGAAGGTGATCAAGTTTATCCTAATAGGGTCAGAGGAGATCAAACTCTCACTCTTCACTGCTGATATGATACTATACCTGGAAAATCCTGGGGACTCAACTTCAAAACTCTTAGAAGTGATCAAGGAATACAGCAGTGTCTGAGGATACAAAATAAATATTTACAAATCAGTAGTTTTTATATATGCCAACAATAGTCAAGCTGAAAATATAGTCAAGGAGTCTATTCCTTTAACAGTAGTGCCAAAGAAGATGAAATATCTGGGAATTTACCTCACAAAAGCTGTGAAAGATCTCTATAAAGAGAAGTATGAAACTCTGAAAAAAAAAATAGTTAAAGATGGTTACAAATGGAAAAATATACCATGCTCATGGCTGGGAAGAATCAACATTGTTAAAATGTCCATACTACCCAAAGCAATGTACAGATTTAATACAATCCCTATTAATGCACCACTGTCATTCCTTAAAGAGCTTGAAAAAATAGTGGTTCTTTTTTTTTTTTTTTTTTTTTTTTTGAGACAGAGCCTCAAGCTGTCCCCCTGGGTAGAGTGCTGTGGCATCCCAGCTCACAGCAACCTCCAATTCCTGGGCTCAAGCGATTCTCCTGCCTTCACCTCCCAAGTAGCTGGGACTACAGACACCCACCATAATCCCCGGCTATTTTTTGTTTGCAGCCGTCATTGTTGTTTGGCGGGCCTGGGCTGGATTTGAACCCACCAGCTCAGGTGTATATGGCTGGCACCTTAGCCCCTTGAGCCATAGGCACTGAGCCGAATAGTGCTTCATTTTATATGGAATCAGAAAAAACCTTGAATAGCCAATATATTGCTTGGAAATAAAAACAAATCAAGAGGTATCATGTTACTAGACTTCAGGCTATACTATAAATCTGTAGTGATCAAAACAGCCTTGTACTTGCGCAAAAACAGGGAGGTAGATGTATGAAACAGAATAGAGAAACAAAAGATGAACCCAGCTACTTATTGTCATTTAATCTTTGACAAGCCTATCAAAAGTATTCAGTGGGGGGAAAGACTCCCTATTTAACAAATAGTGCTGGGAGAACTGGCTGGAGACCTGTTGAAGACTGAAACTAGATACCTACCTTTTGCCATTAAAAATAATTGGTTCTCACTGGATAAAAGATTTAAACTTAAGATATTAAACTATAAAAATACTAGAAGAGAGTACAGGGAAAACACTTGAAGAAATTGGCCTGGGAAAATATTTTATGAGGAGGACCCCCCCACCCCAGGCAATGGAAGCAACACCAGAAATACATTACTGGGATCAAACTGAAAAGCTTTTGCACTGTCAATAGCACAATAAGTAAAGTAAACAGACAATCTTCAGAATGGGAGAAGATTTTTGCAGGTTATGCTTCCAACAAACGTCTAATAACTAGAATGCACAGAGAACTCAAACTATCCAATAAGAAAAGATCAAATAACCCCATTTCTATGTGGGCAAGAGACTTGAACAGAAACTTCTCTGATGAAGACAGACGCATGGCTTACAAACACATGAAAAAATGCTCATCATCCTTAATCATCAGAGAAATGTAAATCAAAACCACTTTGAGATATCATCTAACACCAGTAAGATTTGCCCACATAACAAAATCCCAAAACTACAGATTTTGGCAGGGATGCAGAGAGAAGGAACACTTCTACACTGCTGGTGGAAATGCAAGCTAATAATACCTTCTTGGAAAGAAGGTTGGAGAATACTAAAGGAACTAAAAGTACACCTACCATTCAATCCTGCAATTCCTCTATTAGGTATATACCCAGATGATCAAAAATTATTTTACAACAAAGACTTTTGCACCAGAATGTTTATTGCAGCCCAATTCATAACAGCAAAGACATGGAAACAGCCCAAGTGCCCATCGACCCATGAATGGATTAACAAATTGTGGTATATGTATACCATGGAACACTATGCAGTCATAAAAAATATGGAGACTTCACATCTTTTATGTTTACCTGGATGGAGCTGGAATATATTCTTCTTAGTAAAGTATCTCAAGAATGGGGAAAAAAAGCTCAGCCCCATAGCACAGTGGTTATGGCACAGCCACACGCACCAAGGCTAGAGGATTTGAGCCTGGCCTCAGCCATCTAAGCAACAATGACAATTGTAACAACAATAAAAAAAAAAAAAAATAGCTGGGAGTTGTGGTGGGCACCTGTAACCTGTAGTTCCAGCTACTTGGGAGGCTGAGGCAAGAGAATAGCTTAAGCCCAAGGGTTTGTGGTTGCTGTGAGCTGGGACACCACTACACTCTACTGAGGGCAACATAGTAAGACTGTGTCTCTTAAAAAAAAAAAAAGAATGGAAAAAAAGTATCCAATATACTCAATACTACTATGAAATCAATTTATAATCACCTACACATTCATATGAATGGTAAAACATAACTATAGATAGTAGAAGGGAAGAGGAGAGAGAGGGGAGTGGAGGGGGAGGTGGTAGGAGGGAGGTCATTTGGGGGGAACCTCACCTAATGTGCATGATACAATGGTACATTTCAAAACTATTAAGAAAAGAGTATAATTGTGATGGATGTGTTACTTAGTTCAGTGTAAGTATTTCGCATTGTATATCAAATCAGTACACTGAATCCCATAAATGCATCAATGTACACAGTTATGATTTAATAAAAAAGTGAAAGAATACAAAAAAAGTAAAGAGCCAATGGTTGTCAATAAATTCCATTAGCATTAATTATAAAAAGAAAAAAAAAGAAAAAAAAAGTAAATGAAACCTGTGGTGACGACACAATTTGTGAGGAAAAAAATTCATTTTGTTTGTTCCCTAATTGAAAAGGACCCACGATCAGCAGCAGAAACAATAACTAATACCATAGATGTTTCAACTGATTCAACTTATACAATTCACATTTTTCACATGATGGTGCCAAAAACTATTGTTCTCTGATCAACAGACAAGATCTTGTGGACAAGATCAGAACTTCCAATGGAAATTCTAAATTGGAATCAAGATCTTAAAGATTTTCTTCAAAGAATTGTTACAAGGAATTGAAACATGGCTTTATCAGTCCAATCCTGAAGACAAAATACAGTTGAAGCAATGGCTACCAACAGATGGACATGTTCTAGCCAAAGGAAAAGCTGACTGGTCAATAGCAAAAGGGCATGGTAATAGTTTGGGAGGATGCTCAAGGCATTTTGCTCAATGACTTTCTGGAAGGCCAAAGAATGATAACATCTGCTTACTCTGAGAGTGTTTGAGAAAGTTAGCCAAAGCTTTAGCAGGAAAAAATGCCCAGGAGAACTTCCCCAGAGAGTCCTTTTCCACCACATTCTTACTCATTCCTCTCATCAAATAAAGGCAATTTTGTGAGAATTTCGATAGGAAATCATTAGGCATGCACCTTACAGTCCTACAGTCCTGCTTTGGCTCTTCTGAGTTATTTTTTTTTCCAATCTTAAAAAACAAAGAGTATGTACTTTTTTTCAGTTAATCATGTAAAAGAGACTGCATTAGCATGGTTAAATTCCCAGCACCTTTTGTTCGTTAGAGATGGACTAAATGGCTGTTATCATCACTTACAAAAGTGTTTTGAATTTGATGGAACATATGTTGAGAAATAAAGTTTATGCTTTTTATTTTTACCTTCTAATTCCATTCTTCCATGAACTTTGTGAAGTTCCCATATAGTCCCCAATTCCTTCTTAAGCATGCAGTGTACTGAGTTAAGATGTGTCTTTAGTAATCAATATAGTTTTATAGCAAATTTCATCATTTGATAGAGACTTAAGCAAAAAATATTATCTTTAGACACTAAAATTTTTCATACTGGACTCATTGACTATTCTAGCTCTACTTTTTTCTTAGAAAGAAAAAATTTAAGGATGACATAGAAATAATGAGATAAGGATCTTTTGGGGTCCATTTTTTCAGGCTCTCATTCATTCTTTTCTCTTGACAGAATGGCTCGTTATTGTGTGGACAGTGGGAAGAGCACATCCTTCTTTTTCTAGCTAATGGACAGTAAATGGTGAAAAGAGAAAATCCATTTGATCTTGTGACGAGCTCATGAAGAGTTATTGGTGACAACTACTTTTCTCCCTCTGCCTGCAAATTTCAAAGGTTGTTGGTGTTCACTTGAAGGCAAGGTCCTATTTATCCATCCCTATAAACTAATTATTGGGAAAAAAAAAAAAAATGAGACGAGAGGACACTAAATGCAGAGAAGAATTTTAAGAGCAATCTACTTAGAGCTTACTATGGGCCAGGCTTTATAAAAGCCAATAAAAATAATAAAATAATAACCACAACAATTAGCATTTATGTGTTAGTCTTTACTCTGAGTGTTTTACATGTACTAACTTATCTAATTCTCATAGTAACTTTACAAAATAGGAACTTTCATTATCCTCATTTAACTATGCAGGAACCAGAAACACAGGGAGCTATAGAAACTTGCCAAAAAACAGCAGAGGCAGGACTTAAATCCAGTCAGGCTGGTTCTACTCATAGCCTTTCTACCATTGTTTACCCTCACAACATGCCCCCATCAGTGTTAGAATCCCATTATTATCCCCACTTTAAAAAAAAACAGACTATGTCTTAGAGAGGTAAAGTGTCCTCTGTAAGATTATTCAGCTGGTAAGTGATAAAAAGCACTTAATCTGAGGCCAAATTGACACTAAACTCTGGTCCATTGATCACTTGACAATTCTGTTACTGAGTTTAAAACGTAAAATATTATAATCCACTGCCACATTAAGTGATCTATGTGTGGTAGTCATAGGCAGAATATAATAGGAGAGAAAAATATCTGAAAGTCATTGCTGGTTGTTAGAAAAGACTAATGATGATAATTTCACCATTAGTTTCTTTAGAGATCTAGTTAACTAAATGTATGATTAAAGGAAATGTTTACCACTTAGAACCAATGTCTGATATCTCTGAAGACTGTTGTTATATTTATTCTGGAATCTAATGTTCATATCAAAAAGGGTAGGAGCCAGGGAGAGAAATGGGGCATAGAGAGAACATTCCTGAAACAAAGTGGTATTACAAATAGAGTAAATACTTAAATTATAGCCATGTTTCTATAGAAGACCAAAAGATTAAATAGTGTACCAAAAAACTTGCTTGAGATAAAGGAGAACTAGAAGAGATTAAAAAATAAATAGAAAAAATGATGGGGAATCACCATGAATAATTAAATTATGAGGGATTTTCTCCCTCTACTTTCTAATATTTTACTGAATTTTCTAGTTTTTTATGAGTGTGTTCTACTTTTAAAATAAAAAACAAATTTCTAAACTTTAAAGAAAATAGTTGTTTATAACTTTAAGATGAAAAAAAATCTCCAGTGATGTAATGGAATTTTTACTTATCAACATGGTGCCCTGAAGAGAGTTACTCATAGCTGCCTAAATTACTCCTAAAGTTAATAAATGAATTCCCAGTTGGTTCTGAGTTTCTAAAGAAGCCATTTGTAGGGCCACAGTGGAGATCTCAACAAGGCTTATCTATTATGGTTTTGATAAAAAGAAAAAGATGAAGATGCTACTGGAAAGAAAGGTCAGAAGACAGAGAGGGTGGATATTTCACTGTCGGTGAAGTGAAAGCAGCGGTGGGAATCTCTATCATTAGGCCACCATGGGTGAACTTTTCCATTCAAAGGGCCTCGTCTAGAAGCCACGTGTAGCCCCACAGTTCTAGAGGCCAGAAGTCCAAGCTTAAGGTGTTGGCAGCCTGTTTTCATCTGAGGCCTCTCACTTTGGCTTCACCTTCTCTCTGCGTCCTCCCATGGGTTTTCCTCTGTATGTGCTACCCTGGTGTCTCTCTGTGCATCCTAACCTCCTCTTTTAATAAGGATAATAGTCATTTTGGATTAGGACCCACCCTAACAACTTCATTTTAACTCAATCACTTTTTTAAGAACCCTATCACCATTGTAAGGTTCTGGGAATTGGGGATTCAAAATATGACTTTGGTGGGGGGTTTTATGTGTCGGTTTACTTGTTTTATTTTGGGCAGTGTTCTTTGTTTTTCGGTTTGTTTTTTTGCTGTTGTTTGTTCATTTGTTTTTTGGTGAGCAGGGGTGGGAAGGAACCATGATTCAGCCTATAACGTCTGAGAAACAGGAAATCAAATTTAGTCTATTGCGACAGTTGAATGAGTGAGAAATATCATCCATTTAGTGTCTTCATAATTAAATAGCACTATAATTGCTTTAAAAAAAAATGGTTTCTCAACTTTTGCATAACTGACATCTTAGCATGGAGTCTTTGCTGTGTGTGGTGGGGAGAGAGGGTCCATTGTAGGATGTTTACCAGCATCTCTGGACTCTACTCATTAGATGTCAATCCCACTACTATATATTGTATGTAAAAATAGGATTTATTGGGCAATTACTTTTCATCAGGCACTGATCTAAGTGTTCTAGATACATTATTAAGTCATCAGAATAATCCTATGAGGTAGAGAGGTGCAGATAGGAAGATCTGAACCCTGTTTTACTAAGGCCAGGGGAGTTAAGTGAGTTGACTAAAGTCACACAGCAGGTAAGAGGAGCAAAACTAGAACACAAAAGAAGCAGGCTGGCCCAGAACCCAGACGCACAATCACCGTCCCCTACTATCCTTTGTGGATAATACATTAACAGAAGAGGAAGCACATACTGAAAGTTCTCCATCTTTCTTCCTGCAATAATAAGTACCTTTAAATGTTGTGACTTTTCATAGTATCTCAAAAGTCTAACAAGTGGTTCTCAACCTGTGGGTCACGACCCCTTTGTAACAACGAAAATACATAGTGGTATGAGGAGGGTTGAGAACCACTGGCTAAACCTTTATTGGCAAGTGTGAATGTGTGATAGGTATTCTTGAGCTGTTAAGTATAAATCAAAGTCAATAAACTGAATCAAAACATCTTTAAAACTTCTTTAAAACTTTAAATATATCATGCTGGATTTGCATATTTCAGAGATGATTTCACTTTGTCTTCACAGAATATTTTGTTGAGAATGGTTCCTAATTCTTAAGTTTATTACTAACAGATAATTGATAGATAAGTAAACTTCATATAATTATTGACAGATAATTTTTCTATAGCTTTTCTGTTTCTCTTTCATCCCTCTCTCTCTGTAAGAAGTCTTAAATAGGGTAAGAGAAATTGCTATTTAAAAACACCACAAGGAGCATGTTTGTGAAATAAGGGTAAATTGATTTTAAATTCAATGTTCTTTAGTATCAGTACCACAACTGCAACACTGGTGTAGAGTGAGATCTATCAGCATTTATGGTGACATTTTTTTTTAAAGAAAATTAAGACCCAGTAAAATCAATTTCCTTGGGGCCCATGCCAAGGCCATAATGGGGAGTGAAAACAAAAACAGCTCATGGGTACTTTCTAAATACATTTATGGAAAAATACGACTGTAGCTGGAAGACAAAACACACCCTATCCCCATTCCCTGGGAGTCTACCAGCTTGGCAATATTCTTCCAAGTAATTAATTTTATACACTACTTAGAATGATTCTGTTCTCTGCTTAGGAGAGGACTAAGAGCCAAAAGATTAGAAAATCTTTCCCATTGTTTTTCTTTGCACAGTTTAGGAAAGAACTTCACAGGCAAAATTGTTCCCATGTGAGGGGTTCCTTCACTTAGCTTTTTGAAGAATGCAGAATGATACCCAAAAACCCCTTGTGTGAGGGAGGTTAGAAGAACACAGGGGGAATCTCTGCTTTTGTCATAGTTGAACAATAATATTGAGACTCCTCACTAACATAAAATCTCAGACCAAAAGATCACACACATAAGAATTAATAGAAATCTTCCCCTACTCCACATGTGTGTGCCTAATTTCCCTGTCCTGACAGGAAGATATGAAGGATGAAAAACATTGTTTTGCTTCCTTTATATACTGACCAGGTATTATCCACTCAGGGCATGTCCAGGTAACATCCACTCAGGGAGTAAATGAGCACCACTAGCAACTTCAGGTCAAGTACCAAGATTTGAATTTCATAAAGCTCATAAAAGGCCAGGCATGATAGCTCATACCTATAATCCTAGCATTCTGGAAGGCCAAAGTGGAAAGATTAATTGAGGTCACAAGTTTGAAGCCAGCCTAAGCAAGAGCCAGACCCCTGTCTCTACTAAAAATACAAAAATTTGCTCAGAGTGTTGGCCTGTGACTGTAGTCTCAGCTAGTTGGGAGGGTGAAGGAGAAGGATCGCTGGAGCGCAGGAATGTGAGGTTGCAGTGAGCTAGGATGTCACTGCACTCTAGTCAAGTAAAAAAAAAAAAATCATATAGCATAATATACAAGAAATGTGGTATCTAAAATACAAGACAGAATACAATAAATTAATGAGAGTTTATAAGGATCTCAGGAAAGCAGCTATCATGTAGTAGAAAGGCTTTAACCTTAAAAAGTGTTTGAATCTCTGAATCTGCAGGTCACCAGTTGTGGGATCTTTGGCAAATCCCTTAGCCTTAGAGCCAGAACATCTTTATTAACTAATTGTTATAAGTACTACATGGGGACATCTAAAAATTTTAAACCTAAAGCTTTCGCCTCTAAGTAGCATCCATTCTGAAGGCAGAAAAGAGAGACATGAAGATTAATCACAAGGTGTCTCTAAACAAGGGTATGATGCTTAATACATGGATATATATTGTGAGAAATAAATGCAATAATTTATATGAGAACACTTAATAAATAATATAACAATTTCTGAAGAGTCAATGCCCTGATCCCATTTCCACTGAAACAGATTTTCTATTTTTTATTGCATGACTTGACTAAGACATTTTCTGTGTCACTCCCATAGTAGGTAGTGTTGGAACAGTCAGACTCAATATGGCTCAATATGTATAAATCCCAATTTGAGCAAGTATCCTGTGTCCCCTGAGGAGGATTAAGTGGCTTTTCCCTCTTTTGCTTTCTATTTTGAAGTTATCCAGGTACATACAAATGTAGTGTCATACCTGGGAGACTTATCCCAACCAACAGCTGTAGAGTGGAAATCTCTTTCTTTTTTTTTTTTTACAGTTTACCATCACAGAGAGCATTTTATTCAAGAATCTCCAAGCACTAGAGAGAAAACACCATTGCAAGTCAAAGGTCCTTTTTGCCAAATTACAAGTAGAGACAGAGAAATATAGAGCTTAAGTAACTGGATTAGTTAGCACAATAGACATAATTAAAAATCATGTCTATTAATAATGTCTTTTGTATCAACTTGGATAGAACTGGAGACCATAAGTGAAATAATGGAGAAATAGAAAACCAAATACTGCATGTCTTCACTTATAAGTAGGAGCTAAGCTAAGGATACTCAGGAGCACACAGAGTGGTGCAATGGACATTGGAGATTCAAAAGAAAGTTAAGTGGAAGAGTTGTAAGGGGAGAAAAACTACCTAACCAGTGTAATGTGCACTATTTCAGGGATGGGTACACCAAAAGCCCAGACATCACCTTCATAGAATTCATCTATGTAACCAAAAACCACTTTAAATCTTTCAAAATAAAAATAAATACATTTTCTCAGTGCCCGTAGCACAGTAGTTATGGCACTGGCCACATGCACCAAGGGTGGCAGGTTTAAACCTGCCCCTGGCCTACTAAACAATGACAACTGCAAGGAAAAAAATAGCCAGGTGTTGTGGTGGGCACCTGTAGTGCCAGCTACTTGGGAGGATAAGGCAAGAGAATTGTTTAAAGCCCGAGTTTGAGGTTGCTATGAGCTATGATACCATCGCACTCTACCAAGGGCAACGTAGTGAGACTCTGTCTAAAACATAAATAAGTAAATACATAAAAGTTTTTAAAAATCATGGCTACTATGATATTCATTGTCTTATGTGAGTTATTTACTGTAGTTTAAAATAGGTGTGCCTAAAGTATTATTCTCCAAATTAACCAAAGAAGATTTGCTATGGAGGCTTTTTTTCTTGGAAAAAATATTAAAAGATAGTAAGCCATCTTGAAAAAGTATTGATAAGACATATTTAGGCTAGGCTCAATGGCTCATGCCTATAGTTTTAGCATTCTGGGAGGCTGAGATAGGTGGATTGCCTGAGCTCAGGAGTTCCAGAACAACCTGAGCAAGAGTGAGATTCTGTCTCTAAAAATAGCTGGGTGTTGGGTGGACACCTCCAGTCCTAGCTACTTGTGAGTCTGAGGCAAGAGAATCACTTGAGCCCAAGAGTTTGAGGTCATAATGCCACAGCACTCCACCGAGTGAGACTCTATCTCAAAAAAAAAAGACATATATAACCGCACAAGTCACACCAATTTGCCTTAGTCCATTCATACCAATACAGTAAATCCAACAGAGCTTATGTTCGAGGAAAACTTCTTACAAAGGGCCAAAAGGGTTGAATATAGTGCTGTAATAACACAAGCTATCTCCTAACACAAGAAACAAGGATAAAAAGTCCTTACAGATGATTCCATAAGCTACTTCTCATTTATGAAAGTTAATTCATCCAGTGCTAATTAAGTGATATATCACATAATCTTTTATGCTAACAGCAAATGTTCCAATGATATAGGCACCAAAGTAAGTAATCCAAATGGAAAATGCTGTTCTTCTTTTCTTTTCTTTTTCTTTTTCTTTTTTTTTACTTTTATTCCATGATGGTCTAAGAAGATGCAAGAAACAATTTCTATTTTTTTAAATTTGCTGAGGTTAGATTTGTTTTCTAGGATGTGGTCGATTTTGGAGTATGTTCTGTGGGCTGATGAGAAGAATGTGTATTCAGTTTTATTGGGATGAAATGTTCTGTAAATGTCTGTTAAGGCCAGATGTTTAAATCTAAAATTTCTTTACTAAGCTTCTTTTTGGAGGATCTTTCTTTTTTTTTTTTTATTAATTAAATCATAGCTGTGTACATTGACATGATCATGGACCATCATACACTAGCTTCATAGACCGTTTGTCTATAGAGTACTGTTGAAGGGGTGTTAAAATCTCCAACTACTATGGAACTGGAGGAAATCCGGTTGCTCGTGTCTGTTAGAGATTCTTATATAACTTGAGGTGCATTCTGCTTGGGTGCATAAATATTAATAATTGAAATCTCATCATATTGAGTATTACCTTTAACAAATATGAAGTGTCCATCCCTATCCTTCCTTATTTCGGTTGGTTTAAAGCCTATTGCGTCTGCAAATAGCATTGCAACACCTGTTTTTTCTGCTTTCCATTTGCCTGGAGTACAGATAACCATTCCTTCACTTTGAGTCTATATTTGTCTTTTAATGTAAAATGAGATTCTTGTATGCAGCAGAAATCTGGCTTGAGTTTTTTTATCCAGTCAGCCAACCTATCCCTCTTTAGAGGACAGCTCAAACCATTCACATTAATTGAGAAAATTGATAAGCCTTTCGAGAGTCTGGTGGACATTTTTAATCCTTTTGCGACTGTTGGAAGTTGAAATTTGATCAAAATTTTCTGGGTGGGTTTACTTTTGTGGTGGAGGATTACAGTGGTCTTTATGAAGAATAGGTCTGAGAATATCCTGGAGAGCTGGTTTAGTTATGGCAAATTTCTTCAACATGTGAATGTCATTGAAGTATTTAATTTCTCCATCATAAATGAAACTCAGTTTAGCTGGGTATAGGATCCTGGGTTGAAAGTTATTT
>CAUYPK010023407.1:0-13547 GCA_963574355.1 Loris lydekkerianus
AGAATATGTTCCAGCTCCATCCATGTAAACATGAAAGAGGTAAAGTCTCCATCTTTCTTTAAGGCTGCATAGTATTCCATGGTATACATGTACCACAATTTGCTAGTCCATTCGTGGGTCGATGGGCACTTGGGCGTATTCCATGACTTAGCAATTATGAATTGGCCTGCAATAAACATTCTGGTACAGATGTCTAGTTCCTTTTAGTGGAAAATGGTGCTTAGAGAACATAACATGATGGACATAGACACTCAGCACTGCTGAGTTGCCATTGCTTCCTGGCCTTTCAGCTTCTGAAGCTGGGAAAAGCCTATTCATTTTCTTTCTCAGAAAGGACTATATCATATCATGAGTTCATATTTATTTTTCGATTCAAATTAAATATCTTAAGGTTTTTGCTTCTTAATTTTTATTCGAATCTTTTTCTCTTACATCAAATACCTTGGTTCCTGGTAAAATTAACACGTTGATTTCATATACACAGGAGGTAGATTATGTGTACAAGTGTGTGTGTGTGCATGTGCACTTACGTGAGTGTGTATGGTGGGGACTTAGTAATGTGTCAACTTGGCTAAAAAGAACGACATTTTCTAGACTCCCCTTCACAGGAAATCCCTGGTGAAGGTTGAGGCAAGAGAAACTTGTAGTAGTAGGCAAGGAGTGGCTGTGCTCCACTCTCTGCATACCAAGTCAGGCTAGGTCTTGCTGGAACTCAGGCGTATTTGAAAATCTGCTGGCTGTTTCATGGGTGTGGCCAGACTGGACGCAGAGTCCACTGGTTCCAGGGACATCTTTTCCTTCAGATTCTCCAAAACATGGCCAAGTATGAAGAGACGGGAAAAGTGGTGGTGCAGTGGGGCGGAGGGGATCTCTGCTGTGCCCCATTTCACACATGTCTTTCCTTCCCTACCCCAATGTCACAACTTTGTCTCAGTGCCAGGTGTGGAGAAAGAGCTGAATGGGGGCTGTGTGGCCAGCTTCTACCACTGTGCACGGACAAATTCCTTTACGCATTCCTTGTGCAGTATCATTTCTGGTGGGTCTCTTCTCTGACTGCATCCTGACTAGTACTGTATCATAAACGTATTGGCATATATTGCCTACTATGTATACGCAAGAATTTCAATATAACAATATTAGCATTATTACTGTCAGTATCACTTTAGTTTAAGATTCTTTGGGGATTCTTTTTGTCTCCAGCATTACATACATAGATAAAACATTTTTCCTCCACGGTTTAAAACGTTACTTGTCTCATACTAAATTTTTATATTTCTGTGAGTCTAGTCTAGACTTCAGTCTATTGATCTTTTATTCAAGTGTCAGTACCTAACACACACTTTTAATCACTGTGGCTTTTAAATATATTTAAATATCTAATAGAGCCATTCTTTTCTTGTAATATTTTTCAGCCATATCCCTCACTTTTCTTGTTTATCTTTGCAATTAAATTTAGAATTAGTGTACTTTTAAAAAATCCTACTAATAGCTTATTGGTTATAGTAGTTTTGAACACTTATATTAGAAAATTATCTATTTCATGCACATTAAAATTCTTTCTCACCAAAATCTCACATATTAACTATGGTGAGATTCTCCTACTCCTTCCTAATAAAATGTGTGTTGATTCTCCTTTTGTTTTCTTGGTTACATTCATAAACACATTGTCTTTTTTCTTCAGAGAACCAGCTCTTGGATTTGTCTATCAAATGTACTATTGTATGTTCTCTAATTTATCCACTTTTGCTTTTGACTTTTTAATTTTTTCACTTTTTTAGAGGGAAAAAATTAGAAGAAAAGTGATTGCACACAAGAGGTATCTGTTTTCAATGTAAAGGAAACAAAGAAATGTTTTCTTTCATTTACTCACTGAAGGACTCTTTTCTTTTTTGAAGCAGAGTCTCACTTTGTCACCCTTGGTAGAGTGCTGTGGTGTCACAGCTCACAGCAACCTCAAACTCTTAGGCTTAAGCGATTCTCTTGCCTCAGCCTCCCAAGTAGCTGGACTACAGGCACCCGCCACATGCCTGGCTATTTTTAGAGATGAGGTCTCACTCTGGCTCAGGCTGATTTTTAACCTGTGAGCTCAGGCAATCTACCCCCCTTGGCCTCACACTGAAGGATTTTTATTCCTGTGTTCTGAGTTATATACTATCCAAGAGGAAAATTGAAATATCCTTTTTGTAATTCCAGTATATAAATATCACCAGAGTCCCAGGAAGGTTTTTCTGGAACATTCTAAAGCCGAATCGGTCCTCTCTGGCTCTGTTATCACCACCTGGATGGCTGCACTAGTTATGATCTCCTTATCCTCAATGGAATAATAGATTTCTTAGAACTGGGGTTAATAATTTACATGTATTATCTTGAGGTGTCTTAGTCATAGTTCTTTCAGACTTGTTTCTTCAGAGACCTCTAAAACCACACCCTTCTGAGGCAAGAGACTTAGAGTCAAGGAGTCATGCAGTTCTCTAGCCACCAAGGAAAGGGGATGAGATACCAACAACAGCAGCATCTCAGCCAGATGGCAGGCTGTCATCTCTGTGCAAGTACCCTGCCAGGATAGCGTGCACTTTCCCAAACAATTTAGCTATTTCTTTTATGTGTAGTATATGGATGTCAGTCATAAATAAAACTTCCTACTCCAGAAGTTTATAAAGCAGCCAGGTGCCTGTAATCACTGCACTTAAGAGGCCGAGACGGGTGGATTGCCTGAGCTCACAGGTTCAAGACCAGCCTGAGCCAGAGTGAGACCCTGTCTCTAAAAATAGCCAGGCGTTGTGTGAGGCGCCTGTAGTCCCAGCTACTTGGGAGGCTGAGGCAAGAGAATCGCTTAAGCTCAGGAGTTTGAGGTGGTTGTGAGCTGTGATTCTACCAAGGGTGACAAAGTGAGACAATGTCTCAAAAAAAAAAAAAAAAAGTTCATAAAGCAGTAAAAGATGTTCCTTTCCCCTCTGAGTTTCTGTAACACAGATGCTTCCTCTTTATGGCTTAGTACCAGCACGGTGGCCTCTAGAGGGTGTTTTAGCTTAAAGCCACTGCCATCTAAAGTCAGAGGACAGAAATTACCCAGAGGCTGGCCAACCCCTTTGCAAGCGACCAGCAAGTGAATTAATTGCCCAAGGGCACAGGAGGTTAGGGGAAGAGGGTGGTTCCAAGCCCGTATCTTCCTCCCCTGAGTTATTACTCATGCTTCTCATCTCACAATCAGGGTGGTGACAGCACAGGTAGATACTATTATTGGGAATGTCAAAGGACATAACATATATGATGTGCTTAGTCACCGGTACATCACATTTAGAAAGTGTAGGCCTAAGTTTTTAAAAATGTACTTTTGACTTTGCTCACAAGACCATGAGGCTGGCCTCTGTACTTCTACCTAAGAAATATTTAGAGGTGGCAATCTGGCTGCAGATCTAAGCTGTAAATTCATACCAAACACACAGTTTTTCTTAGATAACTTATTTACTTGCATATCATTTAAGACAGCACATGAGGTCTGAAAATTAAGTTCTCAAACTTGCCACCAGGCACTTACCCTGCCTGTATAAACAACTCTGTAAGGTTTCCTACCCTTGGTAAATCTGTGTCTCACAGCTGTCTGCATGTTGACGTGTGATGTGTCTTGCTGAGTAGGTGTTCATTACTGTTGGGTGCTTCTGTGTGCTGTTGCGAGAATCTCAGAGTAGGAATTAGAGCAACAAACAAACACGAAATTTCTTCTTAAACTTGGCAAGAGTGGAAGTAAAATCAGGGACATGTGAGTTCAAGTTTATGGGGATAATGCCATGAAGAACAAGGCAGTGTACAAATGGGTTAAATGTTTTTCTGAGGGAGAGAAATTGTCACTGATGAAGATAGGTGAGGGTGCCCAGGAACAAGCAGAACTGATGAAAACATTGCAAAAATTAGTTGAATTATGCATCAAAATCATCAACTAACTGTGAGAAGCGTAACAGACCAAGTACACATTGATAAGAGAAACAGGAAAATCTTAACTGAAAATCTTGGAATTGAGAAAGGTGTGTGCAAAAATGGTCCCCAGGGAGCTCACCAATGAACAAAAACAAAGGAGAATCGAAGTTTGCCAACACCTTTTGGCCAGGCAGACAATGTTTTTGGCCATGTTATCACTGGTGATGAAACGCGGGTGAAACACAGCACTGAAGTGCACCTTGGAGGTCAGCCAGTCCTCAACCAGAAAAGCTCCATCAGTCCAAATCAAGAGTTAAAATGATGTTACCAACATTTTTTTGATAGTAGAGGGATTATTCATTATGAATTTGTACTAAGTGGAGAGCTAACCAAGTTTACTGTTTAGAAGTGCTAAAACACTTCTGGCTGGGTAAAAAAGTTAAATAAAAATGACTTGAACTTTTTATCAGTAACTCATGGGTCTCGCAGCAGGACAATGTACCAGCTCACAGGACACATTCTGAGGGCGTTTTTAGCCAGTAGACCAATAACCATATTGAAATACCCTCCCTTCTCATCTGATCTGGCCCCAGTGACATTCTTCTTTACCAGAAGATAAAGGAAATATGGAAAGGATGACAGGTTGATGACATTCAGGAGATCAAGGATAATAAGATGACAGCTCTGAAAGCCATTCCAGAAAGAGAGTAACAGAATTGCTTGGGAAAGAGGACTAGGTGTTGGCATTCGTGCTGCTTCCTGGGGAGGAAGCACTTCAAAGGTGACCGTGGCGATATTCAGTGATTATTGAAATTATTTATTAGCTCTATCCTCTTGCCCCCCCTTTGCTTGCTAGTTGACCCATTTTTCTTTGTTCCTTTTTTCGTGTCTTCTGCCTTCATTTGAATGAACTGTTTCCTAAGATTCCGTTTTACCTCCTCCATTGCCTTATTAGCTATAACTCTTAGTCGTGTAAAGAGTTGGTAAACCCTAAACTTTACCGTTTATGTGTACGTCTTTAACTTATCACAATCTGTCTTTAAGTAATTTACCACTTTGTGTATAGTATTACAATAGTATATTTTCATTTCTTCCTTCTCAGCCTTGTGGTCATTTTACTTTCATATATGTTATATTTTCTGTGACATGTTATTATTATTTTTGTTTGAATGGTCATTTGCCTTTAAAATATATTTCAGTAGTAACAAAATATTATATATTTACAGATATAATAAACCATAAGTGGTACTCCAATTCTTTGTGTAGACCTAAATTTCTACCTAATATCAGCTTGGGGTTTTTTTTAATCTTAAAAAACTTATTATGAAAAATTTTAGAGCATACACAGGTACAGAGAACAGTATAGAGATCTCACATGTATCCATTACCCAGCTTCCATGATTAACAATAGTTTTGTTCCCTTTATATCTGGCATGTGTATGTTTTATATATTAAAATGAATAGATAACATTGTGAAAATAAGGTCAGGCTTGGTGGCTCATGCCTGAAATCATACCACTTTTGGAAGCTAAGGCAGAAGGATTGCTTGAGGTCAGGAGTTTGAGACCAGTCTGAGCAAGAGTGAGACTCTATTTCTACAAAAATGAAAAACATTGGCTGGGCGTCGTGGTGTGTGCCTGTAGTCCCAGCTACAGATGTGCTGGGACTTTTGTATGTCTGAAGATATCTCAATTTTATATTCATTATTAAAAGCTAGTATTATTGGGCATAGAATTCTAGATTAACAATTATTTTCCTTCTACGTTGTTAAACATGTTACTAAACGATCTTCTGCCTTGCATTGTTGTACCACAAGTAATCTGCTATGATTCTTATTTTTGTTGCTCTGTATGGAATGTATCTTTTTTCCCTTGGCTGATTTTACCTTTTGCTTTTTATTTCTGGCTCTGATCAATTTTATTATGATGTGCATTGGTGTAGAAACCCACAGTGAAAATTTTTAGTTTTTTATTTTCTTCTAAGGGTTTTATAATTTTAGTTCTTGCACTTAGGTCTATGAGTACATTTTTGTGTATAGTGTGAAGAAAGAATCCAATGTCTTTTTTTTTTTTTTTTGAGATGGAGTCTCGCTATGTCACCCTTGGTAGAGGGCTGTGGTGTCACAGCTCACAGCAACCTCAAACTCTAGGGCTTAAGTGATTCTTTTGCCTCAGCCTCCCAAGTAGCTGAGACTACAGGCGCCTGCCATGATGCCTGGCTATTTTTTCTGTTGCAGTTGTCATTGTTATTTAGCTGGCTCGGACCAGGTTCGAACCCGCCAGCTTTGGTGTACGTGGCCAGTGCTTACCCACTGAACTATGGGTGCTGCCCCCACTGTCACTCTTTTGTGTATGGATATCCAGTTTTCTCAGCACTGTGTATTGAAGTGACCATTCTTTCTCTATTGAATTGTCTTAGCACCTTTGTGCTAAGGCCAATTGTCCATAAATAAGAGGGCTTATTTTTGACTCAAAATTCTAATTCATTGAATTATCCTCACAATGGATATGTCTATCCTTATTCCAGTGTCACACTGTCCTAATTTCTATATTATTGTAAGTCTTAAAATATAGAAGTGAGATACCTCCCAATTTGTTCTTTTTTAAGGATTGTTTTGCCTAAAATTCATTTCTAGATGAATTTTAGAATCACCTTGTCAATTTCTGCAAAGAAGCCAGCTAGCAGCTTAACAGAGATTATGTTGACTCTATACATTGATTTTTTTTTTTAATATTATATTTTCTATCCCTTTATGTACAGTCTCTACTTGAGTAGACATTGTCATCATGCCTTCCTTTACTTCTTTAAGCATGATGTTCTTCAGTTCTTTACATATTTATAATGGCTGCTTTGGAATCTGTCTGTTAAATCTGATATCTGTGCCTTATCACAGATAGTTTATATTATCTGCCTTTTTTCCTTTTTATGGCTTATACTTCACTGGGTTTTTTCACCCTTGAATTATAATTTTTATTGGAAAAAATGGATTTTGAGATACTATAGCAATTCTGGATACTGATTTCTCCCTTCCGCTCTCCACCCCCAGCTTGTTGCTGTTCATCTGTTTGGTGACTTGGCTATACCATTTCAGTGCAGTCCCTCATGATGTGAAGTTTCTGCTGTCATTCTTCAGAGGGCACAGCCAGGGTACGGGCACAGTCACTTTGGGACCTCAGTGGTTTAGCAGGGTGCTCCCAACTGTCTCTTCCCTTGAGCCTTCCAATTAAGCTGGCTGTTTCTGTTGGAATCAAAACCATCCCTTAGGCTCTACTAATTGCCCCCCTGAGTGCGCTCCTGTTTCCAACATTATTCTGAGGATTTAGTGCCCCATGGTCTGATCCTGTTAAATTCAGGCCCCCTGTTTTTTGAGGCCAGTATTTGAGGTTTGTTCTGATCCCAGGAGAGTTATTCCTGGTCATTTTTTTTTTTTTTTTTTTTTTGTAGTCCTCTCTAGTAAACTAGCTGGCCTTTCATCTAACTTGCTGCTCTAATGGATATGCTCTCTTGATTGCCTAAAATCTAGCTGGCCTTTCATCTAACTTGTTGCTCTAATGAATGTGCTCTCTTGATTGCCTAAAACCTCCACTGTTTTTTGAGAGTACTCTTAGGTTTGAACTCTGCCATCTTGTGTTTGAGATAAAGTCAGCCTCTTTGAGGAGAGTTTTCATCTGTAGCAGCTTGATTGAGTCTTTCTGATATCTTCCTCATCTCCACTTAACATTTTGAACATAGGTAATACACTTAGAATAACTATTTTAATGTCCTTGTCTTCAAATTCTAACATCTGAGTTGGTTTTAACTGATTTTTCTCCTCCTTATTATGGGTTGTATTTTCTTGGTTCTTTGCTGACCTGGTAATTTTTGATTGAATGCCAGACTTTGTGAATTTCGCCTTTTGGGGCACTGGAGATTTTTGTATTCATGTAAACATTTTAGAGCTTTGTCACATAGTTAGGATACTTGACATGATTTGATCCTTTTGGGTCTTATTTTTTGGACTAATTTGGCAGGATCAGCAGAGTGTTTAGCCTAATTGTTTCCTACCCAATGTCCCATGATTTATGAAGTTTTCCAGTCTTGCCGATGGGAAGAGCACCATTCCTGGCCCTAAGTGAGCTCTGTTAACCTCTGATCCTGTCAGGGGTTCTTTTCCTGATCTCTGGTGATTTTCCTCACATGAATGTGACAGTTGGTGGTGCTATGATGACTGATCCTCTGCTGACGTGCACTGTTCTCTCTTTACGAAGCTCTCTCTTCTCTGGGGCTCAGTCTTAGGGATTCTGGCTGCTCTTGTCGTCCTGGACTCCCACCACTGTCTCTGCAACTCACAGATCCACCAGGCTGTGCTGTGTTCCCTGCTCTGCACCACAACCTGGAAATTATTTAAAGGCCACAAGATGGGGCAATCTCTTAGGGATCACAGTCCTTTGTTGCCAACATCCAGTATCTCGAAACCTTTTTTTAAAAAATCTGGTTTTGTTGTTGTTGTTTAGGCAGGAGCATAAATCTGGTCCCTGTTATTTCATCTCTGCCAGAAGCAGAAGTCCAGGATCCCTTTTTAAATTTCTATATTTCTGTCTGAATCCAAGTAAATGAAATTACATTAGAATTACATCCTCTTAAGAAAATAAAAAAGCATGTATGGTAAGACTGTTTTAGTTATGAATAAGATAGAAACCTGGACGTGCACATTGCTTCGAGACATCAAAAACCAAATGCAAATAGCTTCTAAGGATAAATTCTAACCTCTCCTAGTAGGTTACACTTTCTGGAAACTCTTCCCAGCCAAAGGAAGCAAGCAGGTACAGTAATCACCTAGTATATTCCATAAGAACATGCATAGCTGTCTCAAACTTCCTCCTTCCCCTCTTTCTCCACCCCACCTTCTTCCAAAATTGCAACACCTAGAACTGGCTTTAGAGAAACAAGGAAGACTAGTTAAAACGTTCACATTGGTAGTTGAAAAGTTGGTTTTACTTAGAGTATCTCTTTAGGTAAAATGATAATATGAAAGAATAATATATCAGTATTTTAAAATGCTTCTCTTTTCAAAACTCAAACAACAGTCTTTGAATAACTAACTTTCATAGTTCTGTTTTTACCAGACACTGGAAAACATTGAAACCCAACCAAGCCCTCAGAAATCTGTTCCTAACCACAACTCCATGTAGCCAGACAAACAGAAGTTATGTCAGTTCCTGGAAAAGGAAGGCTTAGGAGCTGCATTTAACTATTTAGCCTTCCTTGCTCGTTTGTTTTGGTCTGTTTCTCTCCTGCAGAGGTGTGAAGTGTTGAGCCGTGTAGTTCTCTGGGCCTCTGTCCTCACTGTGCTCTGAGTTCTCCGTGGTCTGTTTTGGGATTCCTGGAGGCCTTGCTCTGGCTCCTGTATCTTCCCATCTATGTCCAGAACAAGTGGGTCTTCCTAGGGTCTTTCCCTGATGACCTAATTGCAGCTGAGACAGAGGTTCGGTACTGTCACGCAGGTGACACATCCCCCTTGTGTCCTGTCCTGGGACCTTTCCCTTGTCCCAGCTCTTGGTGCCCTATTCTCTGGAGCGCCTGTTCTCCACACAGGCCAGGCGGAGAGCAAGGGAAGCCAGAACGCAGCCTCTCACTCTGCGGGAGGCTCTCGCTGTAGGAGGTGAATCTCAGGAATCCTGGTCAGGTCCTTCCACGTAGACAGGAGAGGCAGAGAAGGCCACACCACAGACACAAGGAAGAACAGAAGAATGAAGGCCCGATGACTTTGTGTTCTAACGCAAGTCCCTTCTGAGTTCCACATTTCACCTCCTTGACTTTAAAGCTCTGAGTCTGCTCAGCCACTGTCTCTAGGGCTGGAGACTGTAATCCCAGCTCTTCAGGAGGCTGAGGCAGTGAGGCTGTTTCTTAAAAAAATCAGAGCAAACACAAACTAACAAAACCCCCAAACAAACCTATCTCCTCTTAACTACCCTTTTTTCTTGCCCTAAACCAGCTCCCCAGTTTGTTCCAATTACCTGGCACAAAAGTTTCTCCCAGACCTGCTTTGCTTCCGTGTGAACCTGAAATGTTTTAAAATCCATACAATTGCCTGGGAATGTTAATGAAGTAATGATTTTTAGGTTTTGAAAGTTATGTGCTCGAGAAGTGCTGTCCAATAAAAATATAATGTGACTCACATATGTAACTTAAAATTCTCTAGTAGCTATATTTGAAAAACTAAAAAGAAACAGGTTAAATTCATGTAAAAATCATTAATAATGCACTTTATTTAACCCAGTAGATTCCAAAACAAAGCACCTGGATGGACCTTCCAACTGTGTTCTACAATCAGTTCTTACCAATGTTTATTCAGCGCATTTAATCGCGCCACACAAATGAAATGGTTCATTAGCACCGACTCTTTTTCTGGCTTCTGTAAACTGATTGATAGCTCTCAGATGAGCTTTAGGTAATTGCTTAGAAATGCTGTGATAGTTTCCACCATGGAAACAGGTTTGAATGTGGAAAGTTGTTCTAGAGCAGTGGTTTTCAACCTTCCTCATGCTGTGGCCCTTTAGTACAGTTCCTGTGGGCTACGACCCAGAGGTTGAGAACTGCTGTTCTACAGGCTGGTTGGTTTCTTGTCCCCTGTCTCTTCCTCCCTGGGTAGAGGGCATGAGGTCAATGCTAGTACCTTCAATTATGAACTTGTGTCAAATAATGCAGTCCTGCACTAGAGAGAAGGAACACCAGAGTCCCAGTCAGAAGTCATTTGTATGCTATTCCTGCTATTTACGGATGGCCAAGGACAATGACTAACTATGCCCTCTGGATTTCAGCGTTCTCATCTGAAACGAGGATTCACTGGCTCCCTGGTGGGGACCATGACCTAACATGTTCAGAAGCGCTTAGCCTGAGGCAGCTATTCAAGAAACATTTCCCTTGTTCCTTTTATGGTAATGGAGGAGTAAGGATAATGTACATGTCACAATCTACATTTTTCAATAGACATAAACTTTACGTGTGTATAATTGCTGAATACATCTTCAATGACATAGTCTAGTGAAATGTGATACAGCATGAGATTCAGATGCTGCTTGCCATTTGCTAAATATTTGCCCTGGAGTTAAGTTAACTTAAGGTATTAATATCTGAAAAGTGTTTTTCCATCTCCAAATAGCAAAAATGTTACTAACATCTCCAGAGTTGTTGTGGGGTCATGAGTGATGCATGCATTAGTGTGTGGGTGTGCGAGTGTGTGTGTGTGTGTGTGTGTGTATGTGTCTTTGTTTGCAAATGAAAAACCTACACTTAACAACCTAATCTGCAAGTGGGAGTTTATTGGCGTGTGCTGCCAGATGTAGGCAAGGGTAGAGGTGATTTGGTCTCGGGGCAAGGGTAGAGGTGATTTGCTCTTGGGGATAACTATAACCTTGGGCTTAGGCACTTTTCACACCCTCTGTCTCCTGGCTCCGTGACCCGGTGTTGACACCTCTGTTCTTCTAAAATATTACCAAGAAAAGGGCCCTAGGTTGTCCAGGGCTCAAAATCTCTGACACGGATGGACGCTTTTTATGTGGTGTTCACGGCCAGCTGGCCTTGCCCCCAAAGGTAGCTTTTGTGTGTTTAGTGCTTCTTCCTTCCCAACATTCCACTGCAGCTCAGTAGGTTCCCTAATGATCTTCTTTTGAAAAGGCTTTACTAATTTTTTTAAAAATATAAAACTATTGTATGCTTATATGAAATGTTTATATGAATAATTGACATGAATTGAGATGTATAGTTGATTTTTCCCTATTTGATATACTGTTGACAGGTTCTTTCTGATTGACTTATAACAGTTGTACGTATTTGGAGGGTACAGGTGGACGTGAGCATGGTCGCCACAGGTCTTTCCCACCGCTCTGAATCTGGGAAGGCAGTGATACTGAGCTTTCCTAGATGAACTTGGATGCATTAATTCTTCCTCTCTGCAGGGTGGATTTTCTCCCGACAGACAGCTGCAGAGAGGCTGCAGCAGAGGCTTCTGTGGGCAGTCCTGGTTTGGGGGTTGGTTCTGAACTCAGTACATCCAGTCACGTTCTCGCTCTTCTGTGGATAAACCCAGTCAACCTGCTGGTTTTTCCTGATGCATAAGAGAAAAAATAAACAGTCGTGTGTCACTTAATAATAGAGCTACACTCCAAGAAACAAGCCATTAGGCGATTTCACTGTGGGAACATCATAGTTGTGTGGTCACCGTAGCCGGATGCTCCTAGGCTGTAAATCCATGCAGCACATCACTGTGCTAAATTCCCTAGGGAACTGGATCACACAGGTGAGTATTTGTGTATCTGCACAGACCTAAACATAGAAAATGTACAATAAAATGTGGCGTTATAATCTTATGGGACCACTGTTGTAGGTGGGGTCTGCCATGCATTCTATCACTGTATATGAACCCATAGATTTCTCTGTTACTTATAAATGCAGCATGAGTAGTTTTTCTACAGGTTCATCAAAATCCCTGAAATTCTAATTAATCTTTATTAACTTTTATTATTTCTTGAATATATCATGGTCTTTAAAGGCACAAAGTTTGGATCTGGAAATGAATATGACTTTGAACCCAGCTTCATCACTGCCGAGCTCACCTTTCTGGTTAAGTTCTCTCGTAGGCCTGGTTTCCCTACAGGATTGTTCCCTGTAATATCTGATTGGCTCCAAAATTCTGGAGGTGTTAATACCCACGATTCACGCAGAGACGCCTGGTGCTCATGTGCTCGATGATTGTTTTTATTATTTATTTGTGTATTCACTCTGGCCATGACCTTCCTCCAGAGAAGCCCAAGTCCCACACTCCTGTGAGAAATCAATAGTATGTAAAAGAAAAAAGTAAAATGATCAAAGACATTATGCCTAAAATTGAATATAAACGAACACTAAGACATCTAACCACATCAGACATCACCACACAGAATAGTAGCTAGGTTAGCCTGGGGACCCAGCACTTTCATGGTAGACCCTCCGTAGACAGGAAGAAAAAAAGAACCGTGGGCAGGGTGGTGCCTGTGGCTCAAAGGAGTAGAGTGCTGGCCCCAAATACTGGAGGTGGTGGGTTCAAACCCAATCCCAGCCAAAAACAGAAAAAAAAAACAAACAAAAACCCGACTGTGGACAAATTTTGAACTTGCTTGGTAGTTCTGTGGTTGGAAGCAGTATTGGTTTGGGGATATCAGGACTATTTTCTTTGTGTTGCAGGGGTAAGTGATGTATTATTGGGAGCCAATCACTGAGAGGAAGAGGAGGTACAAATAAGTCGTGGGGAAACTGAAAAAGAAGAGCTGTAGTTGTATTAGTATAAAGTCAGGTTTATTTTTATTTTTATTTTTTTTATTGTTGGGGATTCACTGAGGGTATAATAAGCCAGGTTACACTGATTGCATTTGTTAGGTAAAGTCCCTCTTGCACTCATGTCTTGCCCCCAGAAGGTGTGGCACACACCAGGGGGGGGGGGGGGGGGGGGGGGGGGGGGGGGGGGGGGGGGGGGGCGGGGGGGGGGAGTCGAGAAACCACACCCCCCCCCAAACACCGATTTGATCGACCAATCACACAACCCCCCCAGACCAAAAAATACAAAAAAACACAAAGAAATAAAAATCAAAATAAAGAAAAAAAGATATATAATTTTT